>SGPM01000234.1:0-44045 GCA_004802725.1 Antrodiella citrinella
TAACTCGAGGTGTGTTCTCTGGCTCTGCTGTCACCTCTTCGAATTCAATTCAACGTTCAACACGGCCTTATCTCTGTATCTCTATTTGCCGCCGTCCGCGTCAACACTAGTCGTCCCAGGGCTTACTACTACCGGGGCCAACGATAGTCTTAGGTGGACGGAGGGCGTTCTAGGGCGGGACGGGACAGCACGCACTGCGCACGTACCCCCGAGGATTGCTCGGATGATGACGAGTGTGACAGGTCTTAGGAGGTTTCGTTTGAAATTGTCTTCTGCTGATTTTCTTTGCTTTTTGTGACAGGTACCGACGTACCGTTATGGTGTATTGGGTGGTGGGGGCTAGAGAGGATCGAATGTTTCCGCGGACGAAGTTGGAGTTGGTCACGAAACGTTGAACGTGTCGATACCACGTCAGCGTGAACGCCGTCTTGGACTCGAATTCGCATGCCGACGCGACGTAGGACGATCCTCTTCGGAATTGTGGGCAAAGGCGGAAAGTGCGCCGCGTCAACACGTCGACGCGTGATTTCGAGGGGACGGCGATTCGTCCCATGGCATCCAATCCTCAAGGTGGTACGCAAACACACCGACATCGACGAGAGGACGATCTCCCCTCCGGCAAAGGCGAAGCCAAAGCTCGCCACGTAAACGCATTGTCATGCACACAAGTTCAACGGCGCGTCACCACTTTCAGCAGTCCAAGTGGCCAGTCCCATATCTTGGACGGGGAACCGGAAAGAACGGGGGTCAGTTCCTCGTCCCGGCAACCCGTACCTCGTACCTTTCAAGTGTGTACGCGCAAATGTCGGGCGGGCGTCGGGAGTTGAGAAGTGATGGTATCATGGAAGGTCATGGAAGGCGGGTTCAGTGGTTGGAGGTGCCAGTTTGGTGCGTCGTAGCCGTCTCTCTCTCTCTCTCTCTGTGTCCTATCAGCGTTCTGACGCTCCCTATAGACCGTTTCATGCCACACTGATAGATGCAATGCACTTCCCAGAGGACCAACAACCTCCGACTCCGCAGGACCCGCACATCCCCTTCGGACGACTCGTCCCGTTCACTTCTCCTTGAGACAATCAAATAAGAAACCAATGCGGGGGAGCCGCCCTCGTCCGTTTTCTGAAAGGAGTATAAAGTACAGGGGGGGACGATCTCCTCTCTTTGGTCTTTGGACTCGCGTTCTCTGGGCGACGGACGACGGACGACCCACTGCCGTCCCCGCGTCTCCGTTAGGGTTGGGGAGCCTGAGGAAGATCTGGGGATTTGCGGTGACGAGATACGGGAGATTACGCGGGGTGGGAGGTGTTGGGGATTTGTATAGGTGAGCATTGCGATTGTTGTTGTTGTTGTTGTTGTTGTTGTTGTTGTTGCTATTCAGTCGATGTGCGTCGTGTCCCGTGCTCTCCTCTCTTTGAAATTTCAGGACGGTGCGTAGAGTGCGATGGGTCGCGCCTCCGTTGTGCATATGTACTAGTCTCTGCAATGGGATGAAGGTTTTCGTTCGCTTCTCCGCGAAGCGGATGTAGCGGGACAAGCAGGCACGTCTTTCCCAACACGGGAGGATGGCACAGACGGTGGCCGACAACAACCACCCTCGATTTTTCTATCCAACCAGAGCAAGCCCACCATCATGAATTCATGATCGAACCCAAGTCGCGGTTCGCAGTTTATTCAACCGAACCACCCATCAGTTCTTGCATTTCTCGCTCCCCCCCTATACGTTGACGGTTGTTCTCATCTGTTAACTTTGCTTTTGGCGGAGGGAAACCAGGGAACCGATGCCGAGGGGGTGCACTACCGGGAACCTATCGCGGATTGCGATACGGGAATCCGAGCGAAGGTCATCAAGTTCTCTGGCATCCACCGATAAGATACTCCACAACCACAACCAACACCACTTCGGATTCGGATTCGGGCGCGGTATGTTTTGTTTTGTTCTATTTTATTTCCATTGGCCAGCCTGTCAATCTGACTTTATCACAAGCAAATCGCAACAGCCAACGGGGGTGGTGTATCCTCGGAAGTTGGAATAGTGGTCCCTCGCGACTCAAAGAGGCTCGTTGACATTAAGCAATAAGCGACAAGCCTCCGGTTCGCTGGGTCTGCCGTACCTCCCTCGGACGTTTTTGTGTTCGGGAAGTTGCGAGCGTGCGGGTCGGCGGGGACGACGCGTGCTCCATATCATGGACGTTGTTATCCGGAATCCGAGCTGTGAGGTGTGGGTTGTTGGTTGTGGTGGTCGAATCGGATGTGGGTGATCCGGATGGGGGAGATGTGGTTGTGATGTGTGCCCGCCGAGGGCGACACGCGCGATGATACCGCCGTGGTTCGTTCGGTCTACATACCTGGATTCAAGCATCGGTGGTATCCGAGGCTAGTGAACACTCCAAGGTGAACACATTGTTTAGGATCGGATCTCATGATCAGTAGACTCACTTACACGTCCCCTTGATCTTACAGCCTACGAAGAGGCACTTACAGCCAAGGAGGAAAGTCAATTGCTTCAAACCGTCCACAGCAGTCCCACACGGCCTCGTGATTGATTGGTCTTTCCCTGCATACCGCGCGCCCATCCAATAGACACGTTCAGAGTCTCCACAAATCTCTGCCTCAACAACCCAATGGGCACACCAACGCTGATCTTTGGCCGCGCGAAGATATAAAAGGAAGATCATCGTGGGCCATGCGAGCGACTATCCCTTCAGGCAATCACAAACCATCCTAGCTTTCATTCTTCTCGCCGCCGGAGACCAGCGAGAACAGCAGAAGATCATGAAAATAAAGATGCCAGCTACTATGTGCATAGCTGCCCCGCGTATCCGGGCCCACGTTTGATACCAGGAGTGGTAATATGAAGTTGCGGTTCGGGAAACAAGGAGACCGTCGGTGCTGCGAGCTCAGGTACGTACTTGTTATTGGGATGGCTGCTTGGAGTATTGTTGTTGAAATTTGGTGCTGCTAGATACGGATATGGGCTGGTACCATCTCGCGACATTTAGAAGAATGAAGACGCGTTCTGAGTTGAGGATGAGACTGACTGGCAGTGGTGTACACGCAGAGTTTTTCTTGCTTTCTTCCGGAGGATGAATCAGATTTCCTGAACGACTAGGTTGGTGTGTGAGTCAATTAGTTACGGCTATCGTGTCCGCGCTCAGGGTTATCGTTCTTGTGGGTCAACGCACAGGCTCATCTCGTTGGGAGCGATAGTCATTGTGACAATGACTGGCAGAATGTTGAAGTCATGGACCCGACCCGTTCGCGACGTCACTATCTCTCTGAAAACAGCAGTGAGTCTGTCACTTTCGTCCAACGTCGGGCTATCTTATCAACAACTCGACTCATAGCCAACGTTGACATTTGAAATTCAAATGGGCGATAGACAGCCTCTATGGGTCTCAGCCAATGAACACAGAAGCCCTGGAAGCTCCGCGTTGTTTCCCCTGCACCTTGACATTGATCTATTGATCTTCTCCAGCCCGCAGTTCACATCGCTCCCTACAAAGCCCTCTTCTACGTATGATGCCCGTGGGGCAGACAAGCACTGATCGAAAGATCCAGGTCAAGTTGACTTCCCCGTCGTCGTGATTGGAAGTGTCATGGGCCGATCCGCCACCGTTCGCATTTCCCTGCGACCGACAGGTGTTTGACGGTTACCGTGCGGCTTGTAACTCCTTATCTGCAGCGTGAAGGTTGTTATCACGTTTTCGAAGAACATTTGAATGACGCTTACTTCTCTGACGGAATAGTGACAGAATTCGTGCGTTCAAGTTCCACGCGAGCTTGGTGCTTTTACGAGTCCGTCTTGCGTATCACTTTCACAGCCTGAGGGCACCGTCACACTATGTCTGCATCATGATCATACCACCTGTTACTAACGTCAACGAGCGTATCGCTGTTGCTCTATTCAATACGCCATTTACTTCTGAAAGGTTCGTCTATGTAGCGTCGACGCGTCGGGATGCGAGACCCTCAGGAGAACTAAGTCCCGATACTAGATGAGATGTGTAGCCAGTTGGAGATAATACTATTGTCATTTCATGGCTCGTCCATACAACATACTCAATGTTCCTCAAACTGGTAGACAACGTCAAAGTACATTCGTAAAAATGACGGATCATCATGGAAAAGCTACACTCAAACATGTTGTGCCAATCCCTTTGTCAGACCGCTGCACTGACAGTCGAGCGAGTAATGGTGTCATGTCGGCAGTCCCTGCGGTTCTTGAGAGCCAAGTCTCGCGACAGCAGATACACAGGTTCCATACTAATCCCCGTTAACCTGGTAGAAGTTCGATTGATATATAAGTCGTTTGGACCTGGAATATCGACAGAATGCCTGGGTGAGAAATATTGTCCATTATGCAGTAAGGGAGTCGCGAAAACGACTGACTCGGTTTGTATGTGTTTCACGACATCTTCCTTCCACCCGGAGCGTTGGTGAAGAAGATCCCCGCCGGCGATGCGTACATGATACCTGCAGCTTCTGATGCATTTCGTAGCTTCAGGCTCAAAGGGAATCATGGTGCATATATTACGACAACCATACGAAGCTAGTGGCCTGACAAGTCAATTTCTGCATCATAATCAAAAGACAGACGCAGACGATATGTACGATCTATGACGACTGCAACACGTACTATTGATTGACGGTCACCGAGAGGTAAAGAAGCCATCCATGGAACAGCAGGGCTGACCGCGATTGTTGCTGCGGTAAATCAGGGCAATTGTGCGTCCGAATAAGCTCTGTGGGAAGGTACTGTAAGTTAGCAAGCTTGTCAGGAAATGTGACGTTGTAATATGTCTCAATGGTCTTTTTCGAATTTACGTGGCATCAGAGGCTCCTGAGTGAAGGCACCCACGTCATAAAGACCAATGAGCGACACACAGCCCCCAGACATCCTCGGAGTCGAGTCTTGCGGATGTTGAAAATCAGAAAGGAAGAATGCATTGAAGAATGAACACTTGTCCTCGACGTGATTCCGATGCACATAAATCGCGCCATGAAGATGTTGATACGCAAGCAGATTTATACGCAGCCTCAACTTTCGACAACATCATGTCAGAACTTGATAGAGTCTTCAGCCTGTAGTAGTCGACGTTCAAGAAGTCTAGGCATCGATATTGGACCATTCAGCATAAAAGTAAGAACTTAATGTAATGTCCGTACCTCAAAACCCACACGCTGCCATAGGTCGGCAGAGGGTGTTGCACTATACGTAGGGACAGCGCGCACGAAGCGGCGAACGCGAGCCTCTGCCATTTTTATGAAATCGGTAGAAAGCCAATTCACGAGGCTCTTGTGCTCTCCCCGACTCTGAGCAATCCTCAACAGCTTCCCGATGTCTGCTATATCCACCCATTGCTTGTCCTGATAGTCCCATCTAACAGACTCTCGATGGTGCTCCCACGCTTGGAGTTTGAGGAGGAGGAGCGGCATGAATGGCATGACGGGAAGTTCATTGGTGCGAACAACGCGAGTGGGCGGAATGTCGGGGATGTGAAGGATTCCCGGAATGAGGATATCCACCTTACAACTCCCAAACAGAACGGATTGGTAGTATAGCAACTTGTACGTGGCACCTCTCTTCCGCGATGGGCGCAACACGAACTTGGTTGAGCGTGCACTTAGCATGTGCTTGAGCTGTTCGGTGTCGTAGCTCCTTGTCAACACGACAAGGTCAACATCCTGCCTCAAAGTCAGTAACTCGCCTCTCTGACGCCTGATCGATGAAACAACACTCACGTTTGGTGTCCTATCGACCCCGAACAATGCGCATCCGGTCCCTCCACATAGGCACGACGTGAGTCCCAAGTCTGCAAAATTGGCGGCAGCTTCGCGTGAAGCCTCATAAACTAGATCGAGAGTGGGCATGGTGATGACCTGGCTAGGAGGACAGTGCTCAAGGACACTAAGTTTGAAGCTGAGAGGTCGGCCTCTCGGTGTCAATGCATGGCAGAGAAGCACTAGAGAAGCTCTACGGAAGAACCAGTTAGCCATTGCATTGTTCAGTGCCAAAAAGGTAAGCCGTTCGCCCAACTATCCCGAAAGAAATAGGTACCGAAGTAAGCAGGGAAGTCTGAGATGAATGTGACAAGGAATTCACGGCCGGGCACTGGTCAAGACTCAATTCTCCAAGCGCGCAGCACACCAAAGCTGGTCCAGGTCCGCAAATTGAAAATCGTTACATGACATTCAAGTATAGCAGTCCAGTAACGTTCCTGTCAAGCTTCAAGGTTTATCACTGCAATATTCCACTCGATGATGATATTGTTTGTACTCACAGAGGGTAATAACAATGCGCTCATGTGGTAGGTTGTCCGACGTTGGACTTGAAGCTTGAAGCTTGAAGCTTGAAGTTGAAGTAAGTGACTCACAATTGAGATTTTCTGGATCAATGCGAAACAATAGAGTGTTGCTCAATCCACTGCATAGTAACAAGTTGTCAAGACTACATAATATTCAACACGCCCCGCTCATGCAGACCCTTAAACGTCTCCGCGAGCGACGTCTTCGCCTCGTCAGGTAGCGTTCGGCCAGGACCTTCTCGTCGAATGTCAACAGTCAATGATGCGGACCGCTGACTCGTGCCACGAGAACGAGATTGCTCCAACCGTCTGTCCGCCAAACCGCACAGAGCGGAGTCCAATCTTCCCAATACCTCTCTTCCGAGCCACAAAAGCATGACATTGTGTTGAAGCTTATAGTCCCAGCACTTGTTGGTAAATATGAGTGTGACGAGTAGGCGAAGACGCGGTGAGTAAGGGGAGTAAGATCTTTGTGATGCGTTCCCATCCACGGTGGTCGAAGACATGAAATGAGTCGGCGTACACCGAGACATCGCATGTCACAGACCGGATGTTCGTGCAGAGACCGACGCCGGATCGTTCGTTTACATCGTCTGTATGAGGAAAGCAAGGTCAGATCAGCCATCTGAAAGCCGCAACATGCATTGACTCACTAAAAGGTCGTTTCAAGGTGAGATGCTGCAGGTGTGACACGACGTAAGGTATTACGACACCGATGCATGTTTCGTGACACTTTTGAAAGGACAAGCTCGAGGGTCTTAGCGTGTCCGAGAGGAAAAGCTTGTCGCAGAATGTGCGGGAAAACTGGACGTTTTTCAGGAAAGGCGTGTAACACAGAGGGATTGCAATCCCGGAGGTGGTGCATCGACCTTTATGTCATTCAGCACGATGTTGTTCAATGACAGACGGTCAACGCCTCCAAATACCGACAGAAGCGCCATGACGCGGTCAGAAGGGTTGGAGAGCAACTTGGTCCCAGGTATTCTGACCGACATATCTATCCTCAGATATCGGAGCATAGGGGGATCCAGTGGAATTTGAAAAGAACCAACGCCATCGAGAACCTCCAATGCATTAAGAGCAACGTCGTAAAGCCGGACGTCATTCAGACTCGGTAGGAAGGCTCTACTGAGTAGTCGAGCCAAAAGCTCGCGAGGAGGGTCCGCGGGAGGAGAAGGTTCATGACGGGGGTCATAATTGTCGAATAGTTGATCGAGTATCAAGGCGCGCACGCATCTGCGTATGGAAGCATTACTTGCGAGGAAATCAACGAACGACTGCAGTGTTTTGCCCCTGTCGCTTTCTGCAACCCTGCGTCAAACATCCATCTCCATGCAAAGCACAACGTACCTGAACATGGAAAATCGACTTCAGGAGATACGAAAGATAGTCGTATGTCTTGGAAGAGGTACGGGAGTGCAACCTGACGCCACAGGCGCGATACAGAGGCACAGCCTACGATATCGTGCGGCTTAGAAGACTCGCTCCAGCGTGCAAGTGATTCCACGCCGGAAAGATATTCTGTACCGTGGTCGAAACTCTCCCTCCATGCGCCATATCTTCGTCCTCGTCTGAATAAATCGGCTATTCCAATCTCGGAGCGCTCCTCGAAGGCATCTGTGGAAGAGACGACACCACCAGCATTCCCACACAAGGGTTTGGGAGGCCTAATATAAGCCTGATATAAGCCAGTATCTCGGCAATTATCTCGAAAGGCAAGCTTCCAGGAGAGCACATCGGATCGAGCACGTTCATTGAGGTGGTGAACTGCAGAATTTGAAGTATTACAATTAGCGTGGATATAGACTGTGCATTGAGAGTAGCAGTGGATATGAGAATCCAGACCACCAAAGTGTTACAGGTGAAGTTGTAAGCAAAAGATAGAGGCGGAGGCGAGTGCTCACCGCACAAGCGCCCGTCAGAACAGGGCATGACGTGTGAGACATGACTTGTCAAAGCCGTTCCAAATAGCCAGGACGTACTTACGCTGATATTTCCGTCGTCTGAGCAAAAGCATCACCGCAACTGACCCGGTATGAGTCTTCAAGTTCTATTCACGGCTGGGTATGTCCTGCTCGTCCGAACCTGAGGTGGAATCCGTCCGTATACCTATCAAAAAGAATACCTCGGAGCGATCCGACGACTGCGGTCTATAAAATCCAGCGCACAGCTCATAACGTCTCACCGTAGCATGAACAACGCGTAGAAAGCTCCCTGCAAATAGACTGGGAAAGAAGCTAATCTGCAAGGCAGTCTGTGCTTACCTTTGGATTCCATCGTATACACGGCTTGATGAGGGCCTTAGTCTGGGTCATGCGGAGATATAGAATGACAGAGAGCGGTATTCAAGGCAGTGATTCGAAGCGGAAGCTGTACTTGACAGACAGGCCGCCAGAGGAAGTTCATGATCAGGCGATGAAGGTGTGCAATGACCGCACGGCAGTATCGGCAAACGCCGCCGCATCATAACGTAAATGACCCTGCTTAAGAAGGCAACGAACGTTCAAACCGTACAGCTTGGTTACAGCACATCCACTCTCATATAAATACCTCTTCCGCTCCTTTCTTCTCCTTCATTGAACCCCCCATCATACCATGTCTTACGATTCAGTTCTCAAGCGGTATCAGGCTGCCGGCCAAGACCATCTTTTGCACTTTTGGCCCAAACTCTCCGAAGCAGAGCGCGAATCCCTGCTCGCCCAGTTATCCGCAATCGACATCGAGCGCGTCAACCGGGTATACAAGAACTCCGTAGGATCAGAGAAGAAGGAGGCAGAGTCAGTAGGAAAGGATATCATCGAGCCTCTGCCTGAAGATGCTACGGATTCGGTCATCGGGGACTGCAAGCACGAGAAGGAGTGGAGAGAGGCAGGATTGCAGTCCATCGCAAGGGGAGAGCTAGGCGTTCTGCTGATGGCGGGGGGACAGGGGACACGGTTGGGCAGCACGTCGCCAAAGGGATGCTATGACATTGGACTTGCATCGCACAAGACGCTGCTTCAGTATCAGGCGGAACGTATCCGCCGTCTCCAGACCGTCGCGGAGCAGGCCACTGGCAAGTCAGAAGGCTCAGTTGTCATCCCATGGTATGTTATGACGAGTGGGCCAACACGACCTGAGACAGAGGCTTTCTTCAAGAAGAATGCGTTCTTCGGATTGGACCCCGCAAACGTCATCTTCTTTGAGCAAGGTACTGTTAGTTTCTCATTACGTGGTTTACTGTCAGCAATTGACTGTTGTTTTATTCACAGGCACTCTGCCATGTCTCACCATGGACGGCAAAGTCATTCTGGAAACTCCTGCTCGTGTTGCGGTCGCGCCTGACGGCAACGGTGGCCTATATGCTGCCCTCCGTCGACCAATCTCCCCTACCGACCCTCGCACTGTCCTCTCCGATCTCAAATCCCGCAACATCCGCTACGTGCACAGTTACTGTGTCGACAACTGTCTCGTCCGTGTTGCCGATCCTGTCTTCCTAGGCTACTGCCTCCACAAACAAGCCGACTGCGCCGCCAAGGTAGTCCGCAAACTGTTCCCCACTGAATCCGTTGGTGTCGTCGCGCGCCGCGGCGACAAGTTCAGCGTCGTCGAGTACTCCGAGATCTCGAAAGAGCAGGCAGAGAGGAAAGACCCCAAGACGGGCGAGCTCGCGTTCCGCGCGGGCAACATCGTCTACCACTTCTACACCACGCCGTTCCTGAACGAGGTCGAGTCGTTCGAGACGGAGCTCGCGTTCCACATTGCCCGCAAGAAAATCCCCTATGTCGACATGACGTCCGGCGAGCTGGTCAAACCTTCGAAGCCCAACGGCATGAAGCTTGAGCTGTTCGTGTTCGACGTGTTCCCCTTCACCAAGCAGTTTGCCGTGCTGGAGGTCGAGCGGAAGGAAGAGTTCAGTCCGCTCAAGAACGCACCTGGGACGGGTGCCGACGATCCCGACACCAGCAGGCGCGACCTCCTCGCTCAGCACAAACGTTACTTGGAGCGCGCGGGCGCAACGGTCGCTGAACGCGTCGAGATTGAGATCTCGCCGCTTGTGAGCTTCGCCGGTGAGGGGTTAGAGTACGTCAAGGGCAAGGCTTTCACGAAGTCTGGGTCGATCAGCGCTCTGGAGGAGTTCGACGCCTTGGTATGAAATTCTTTTCTTTCGTAGAAGCTGTGGTTCTTCTGGACTTTTTTTCTTGTTGCACGTCAGTCAACGGACAGAGGTTTCTTCTTTACCTTCGTAGCTTCCATGTTCGTCACGGTTACCCTTTCTCCCAAGGACTCGCAGATACATCTTAAAGTAAATAGAAACATCAGTGTAATTCTGGATCGTCTAAATCATAGACGTCTCATGTTCGTCATAGTCTTGGTGTCGATCTTGAGTGACGCATACATTCCTCACCTGGAAATGTGTTCACTCGTGCCACTACGACGGGGGAATAGGTGCGTGGAAGGAGGCAATACGATGGTAAAGAGTTATCCTGGACGTACAACCTTGTCGTGACTACAGGTATCGTTATCCGCCCATAGGACCATCCGCCAGCTTCGTACCTCGTCTTTCTAGTTCTTCTCGAAGAGACGAGAAAAGACGTTGTGTACGCTCCGCGTTTGGCTGCAAGCACACACACAAAAGTCAGCACTGAGGTACTGGGAGAGGATATCGGAGCGTACCTACCTCTTTACAACACGCTATGAGCTTGTCGATTAGCATGGTTTGGCCGTTCCGCGCTTCCTCGAGGTCTTTTCTCAGATGATGGCTCTATATGAGAGGAAACGACACGACAAGTCAGTATATAGCTCTATAGTAGTGCCTGCAAGCAGGCAGCCGTAGACATAGTCATATATGCTCACATCTTCGTCCAGTTTATCCGCTCGTGTCTTTTCGCGGTCCACCAACTGCTTCTGCTCCGCGGCTCGCGCACGCGAGAGGAGAACCTCCAGCTCTTTTGAACGAATTACGCATTCAAAATGTCGTTCTCGAAGTTCATACTGTCGGAGTACTTCTTTCAGCCGTTCTCGTACACTGGAACGAACGCACATCAGTGAAATTTCAGAAATGATAAGTGGGAGGGAAGTTTACACGCCATCGAAGAGATCCTCGAGTGCTCTCCGAGCTCTGCAGGTGATGTTCAAGGTGAGTATACGTCGGTACGAGGAGCGTCGAGACCTACTCTCTTGGATTCTCCGTCCAGTTTTTCCTCAGCTTCGGACGTACGGGCTCAGGTCCATCGTCCTGATCCACATTATAAGCCAAAAACCGTCAGCCAACCCGAACGTACGCACCAGCTCCTCCGTGCCGACACCTTCTGTCAAATCCATCATCTCCACCGACAGAATCTCATCCCCATCCTCAATGCCAGCCTCCTCCGGTGTCTGATGTGCCTCCAACACCCTCCCCGCATACGTGAACAAAAACTGCACCGACCCCGGTGCCGGCACGCTCGTCCTCTCCGGCCCCGACGTCCCATTCACCGCAGCAGCACCTCCACTCCCCGACTTCGCCTCCCCCTTCTTGTTCAGCGGCGCCGTCCCCGACTCCATGCGCTCCGTCCATGCATTGAACAGCCGCGAGAGCTTCGTCTTGCGTGAGATCTTGAAGAAGAGTTCCGCGCGGTACTTGCAGTTTACTTTGACGACGATGTCGGGCATGTCGCGGTATTTGTTGTCTTGCAGCTTGGCACGCTCCACGCGGTTCGCCATGTCGTTCTTCATTTGTATGATCTGTAGTGGAGACATGAGTTGAAGAGATATTGTACCAGAAGGCCCGGTTTCTCACCTCTTCTTGCGCCTCTTCAACACACAATGCTAGTCGTTTGCTGTCCTCCTAATTTGACGGTCAATAAAGCCAACTCAATTGTCATGATCTCTCCGCAGGACATACCCTTAATCGTTTGTTATCCTGCAAAAGCTCAGCCCGCGTGACAGAATTCGATATAGCGAAACACGTACCTTCTGCAGCTCTCGTGCCAGATTCTCCATCTTTGTTTTCGTCTGGTTCGCTTTCGTCAACTGGCCTTTCGCTTTGGGAATGGTAGTGCGTTTGTATGGAAGGGAGAGACATGCCTGATGAAAGACGGACCTGCATCCTTGTCCTTGACCAACTTCTGCTTCTCCTTTGCGTGCTCTCGCTCCAGACGTTTCAGTTCTGCGAACTGTGCGCAGATGTAAATTCAATTAAAACACATTCAATATAGAAATGGAGAAAACGCACTAGTTCGATGTACTTTGTGTGTATAGCGTTCTCCGACATTCCAGATACAGAGTTCTGAGCCTCCTCAGCTAAAAACGCGACGTAACCCATCCGTTAAAAGACGTGAGCACATATTTGAACAGAGTTACAGCATGGACGCACCGAACCGCCGCTCCTCTTCCTCCTCATGGACCGCATCCTCCTCCAACGCCGCGATCTTGTTCTTCAGTGTCTCATACATCTGAGACGGGTCCACAGGCGCAGGCTCCGCGTTCTTCTTCTTCCCCTTCTGCTGTGGAGCCGGAGTGGCATTATTATGCACGCCATTCGTCTTAGCGTTCGGCGTCGGGTGGTTCGTGGTGGGCGGGGCCGTGGACGCAGGGGGAGGTGGCGCAGGACCCGTCGGAGGTGGCTTGGCCTGTCGGTTCGCTGTCTGCGTACCGTTCATGACTGCGAGAGCGTCGGGAGAACGAGTAGGGCAAAGGTTCGGGTGCGCCGGAGTTGTTGTTCGTCACGGACTTGAAACAGATATATTCAGAGATGGTTGGGAAGGGGCCGCAGGCCTTCAAGGGTTGTGTACGGAGTGTGTATGAGGTTGTGGTGTGCGTCGTGGCAGCGTGTATGTACTCGTCGACGGTGACGGCGACGGACAAGAAACTCACGCGCCTTCCGTTCTTCCGATCGAGGTTCAACTTCATCATCTCTGTCTTTGTCTACAACCGCCGTGTGCGATGGGTCAAAATTCCACGACATCTCTTGTTTCCGTTGTTTCTTTCATGTTTTATCTACGGATTGGGGCTTTCGGACGCTTGCCAATCCTCAGTTGTGGACACACCGCCAAAAGGATCCTATTCAAGCACATGCAAACAGTTCAATATAGCAACATTCAACACCTGAGCTTCTCATGCACGCAGATCATCTTTGAGAAACTCTCCTCTGGCCTACATTCATTGCGGATACTATTGTGGCGATTTCACCGACGACTGGAGAGCGTCACATGTCTTTATCGTTCATCTCGGAACATCTAGACGAGCCAGTGACGGCCACTAGAGGCCAGCTGCTTATAACAACTACGGACTACATCTGTGACTTCAGGTAAGCACACCTTTGTCTCTCTCGATAGTACGAGCCGTTTACCGGGCTTCTCATGTTCTTCAAGGGCTTGTCCTGGGACTTCCATGTGCACGTCCTCGTTGCTCCTGCCCTGAGCATCTGCTTTATCGGATGGGCAGCACAACATCCCGCGTTTGTCGTAAAAGAGCCTGGTCATACTTTTGGGAGAGGACCGACACTCCTTGACTTCTCGATAACACGTTCCTCTGGTTAGGATGTGATCTTTCACAGGCAGCAAGAGAGCATGCGTTGCGGTGGCATTTTACTTACTCAGGATATCGCGAAACGTTGATCCCAAGGATTCGTCAACACCCGGTGCACAACTCTGGACGGACTTTAGGCCATCACGCGCCCAGAAGTACATTCCGGACTGCATGGTCGTTTTTGCACCGTCCAAGTCAGAGTGGTCATGAGCTTTCCAAGGTGCGTGTTCAGATGAAGCTATTGCGTACACTATTGACACCTTCTGGTACAGAATTCGGTGGCTCTACAGTATCGTACCACCGAACGTGGATGTCGCAACGAAATTTGGGGATTTTGCCCTCCGCGCTGGAAATGGAAAGACTACAACTGCAGTCGGGTGCAGAAATACTTGCGGACCCGACGACGAGGAGAGCGATGTCTGCCTCCGTTTGATATGCTTCTTGCTTCTTGCTCACCTCTATCACCGACGAGCGACCTTCTGTACCTTTTGTCAACCTTCTGTAACAGCCACGAGCGACTGACCTGAGCAGTCCGTACAGACAAACCTACGGGAGCAGCGGTACGCAGCGTTCCTTTCGTGTCATCCGATTGGTCGAATGGACGCTCGTCATCACGGGATTCTGATGCCGAGGATGCCGCTCGTCGTGTATCCAGGTCGCTCTGCGCTACCTCTGTTTACAAAGCTGTGATAAAGAGCTCTGGACGCGCAAGAACGCAGGTCACATTGCAGCACGCCCATATGGTGACGAGGTGGCTTGTACCGGAGGTTGCGCTCGTGGCCAAATTTCAGCGTTCAGGAAATTGGGGCTCCACGAGGTGGCGACGCTGTGGCAACGAGTATGGAAAGTCGCCACGAGGATCTGATCATACCGTCTTCGACGCACAAGTTGCAACTTTTTCAAGTTTTTGTACTTGCGATACCTACGGTGCACGGGGATCTCGGTTCGAAGAGTGGCTCATTGTGATGATGGCGCTGCATTAGCCGTCGTTGAAACATGAGCCGAACCGTAGAGGACTCGGAAGCGCTGCTGGTCATAGCGGTGGTAGCGAGAGGAATGCTTCTCATCAACTTCTCGTTCCAAATTCGCGTTGCATTACACCCCAATTTATGATGTTTTCTATTTTAGCTTTGCCTACAAGCATGGCCTTTATAAACACCCTTCCTCGTCCTCCCCTTCGTTTTGTTCGTCCCCCCTTCCGGACTTGATCCCCTCCCTCTCCCTCAGCACACTTCTCGACGCGGTCGCCCCCCATGGCAATCACCATACGACTCGTCGCTGCTTGCGCCGTCGCCGTGTTGTTCGCGTTCATCGCTCGCGCCGCCCCGGCAGACACTCCAATCAACCCGGGCTTCCCGTACGGCTCTGAGAAAGTGCGCGGTGTCAACCTCGGAGGTTGGCTCGTCCTTGAGGTATGGTGGTGTATCTCGGTGTAAACCCATGACTCACGCGTTCCCCTTGGCAGCCTTGGATCACTCCCAGTCTCTTCGACAACACTGGCAATGCTGACATTGTCGACGAGTGGACGTTCGGACAGCTGCAAGATAGCGGTCAGGCTACGTCTGTCCTCCAGAACCACTGGAACACTTGGATCACCGAATCCGACTTCGCCGCCATTGCTGCTGCTGGGTGCGTCTTTTTTCCAAGCAGTGGGCAGGAACAATTGGAGGAACCGCCTTGTTCCTTCCTTCCTGTCAATTCGGTACAACGTTAATTGACCGAGGTTTCTTCGCTATGCTCCAGGCTGAACCACGTTCGCATTCCTATCGGATTTTGGGCCTTCGACGTGTCGGGTGGCGAACCGTACATCCAGGGTCAACTGCCGTACCTCCAAAATGCGGTGGGGTGGGCGTCGAACCACAACATCAAGGTCATCGTAGACTTACACGGCGCTCCTGGAAGTCAGAACGGGTAAGCATTCATGGCTGTGTACGATAGGTCATCATCGACTGACAGTCCTCCATCTTATCTTTGCTGTGCGCCATGTGGTTTTGATACATGTTTTGCGCTGCCTTGTCTTCGCCACGATTAGATTCGATAATTCCGGACACAGAGTCTCGTTTCCGGAGTGGCAATCTTCGCAGAGCAACATTCAAAGGACGGACAACATCATCAAGACACTGGCCTCCATGTTCGCGGGCCAAAGCAATGTAGTCACCATGATCGCTCCCCTTAATGAGTACGTTTCGGGCACAGGCTACCTTTCCCGCATCCTCTGACATCTGTTCCACGTGTAGGCCTGCAGGCTATGATGGTCAAGACATCCTCACTGCTGTGACGCAGTACTGGTATGATTCGTATGGCAACATCCGGCACGTAGTCTTGCAACTGCCTCGTTTTCTCTCAAAATAACTCGTGGGCGCGTTGTTCCAAAAATAGATTCCCTTTTGGTACTTCGCAGGAAAGCAACACCGTCGTTTTGCTCCACGACGCGTTCCAACCTCTCAGGTACGTCTGCTGTGCACACCACCTGAACGGAAGTTAATCTTCTGTTTCTCATATCATAGCTACTGGAACGGCTTCCAGACACCACCGAACTGGCAAGGTGTGGCCATGGATACGCATATCTACCAAATGTTCTCCCAAGATGTGCGTCATTTTTCTCCATGTTTGAGAGAGTTGCGATGAACTCCTATACCCACAGGAAGTCTCCCGGTCCAATGCGGAGCACATCAGTGCGGCATGCAGCACCGACCTTGCATTCGACTTGTGGCTTGTCGTTGGCGAGTGGACTCCTGCTGCTACAGATTGCGCGAAGTACTTGAACGGACGCGGTATCGGAGCTCGTTATGACGGTTCCATGGCTGGTTCGACGTTCGTTGGTAGCTGCAACGGTTTGACGGGATCTGCATCGTCGTTCAGCCAGGATTACAAGACGTTCTTGAGGCAGTACTGGGAGGCACAGGTAAGTGTAACATCCGGTTTTTCTTCATGCTGTCCCTTATACTTCTTTTTCGTAGACTTCCACGTACGAGCAGGCTTCAGGTTGGATTCAATGGACATGGAAAGCCGAGAACGCCGACGAGTGGACCTACCAGGCTGGTCTCCAGAACGGATGGATCCCACAAGATCCAACGCAACGCCAGTTCCCCAACATCTGCGGCTAAGTGCTTTCAACACGCAGACTACAGCCTCTATCTACCATCTTGCCATTCGTTACATCCGTATCTGCTCTCGCCCACTGGAATACAAGGACCGCTAGGACAGGACGCGTGGTCCCTCCTGGCCTCCACAGGAATGATTTCTTGGATCCCCATCGCTGGTTTTTCTCATGGCTTTGTCTTCTGGTTCAGCTCAAAACTACCCTACTGATTCTTTTCAATCACATTCTTTTTCATACCATGTCTTATATACCTGTACCCACTCCCACCACACGCAGGCTTTTTGCGCTGTAGCATCATCACCGTATTACGACGTACTACCGCGCATCGTTCCCCTTCTGCCGCCTTCGGTTGTATATCCGAGTCTCTGTGTTTGTTTCCGTATATATGTTCGTAAGTAGCGTTTTTGGCTACGTAGATGATCAGACTGTATATATATTGTCTTTATGTGGCTTCGAAGAAACGTGTACGCGTTGCGTGACGCCAGGGGCACGTGAACGTGACCTGACGCGTCTGTCACTTAGACTCTCGCCAAATTCGTCCCCCATCTTCAAAGCTTCACGCCCAACAGCACCGCTTATACGTTGTCCCTTTCATTTTACACCAGGCCTTACTACCTACTTGAGGGTGAGTCTACCACATACAACCTCTGTTGTGCATTAAGACTCACGATGTTGCACGAATAGATTTTGGCACGTTTGAGAAACTTGAAGATCACGGGCACAGCAGCGTCTTACCTCTTGTTGTAGTACTGGAATACACCTTGTTGCACCAGCTCAAGAACGGCCTTGTACAGTCAATGAAGCTCTGGGCCACGTTTTGAATGTCACAGAAGGACGTCTTGAGGACCGGTACTGGGACGTTTTTGGGATGTACGCACGCGCGAAATGCGGAGGAAGCATTCGGAGGTTCCGGCGCGTGACCGATGGTGAGTTTGATTTCTTCCCTTCGACAGAACCCCCACGAGTTCCCATTGCATTGTTTGTAGTCTCACTAGTGAACGGAGATGTGTTGGCTGTCGTCATTGATCATTGTGTTGACTCAACGTTTGCATGCGCCGGGCAGATTTACTCAACTGTTATGTCAAGATACATGCAGGTGTATGCGCTTCCTCCTGGGCAGCATATCTGAGACTATTTTGAATACCTGGAAACGGGGGATTTCCTATAAGGTTGTCCATCTCTGAACTCTCTGATGAGTTCCGCTTCCGATCTCTCTTGCCTACGCAGGCGACGACAATGCTGCAATTACAACGAAAGCAGCTGCAGAAGAAGTGGGTATCGACTCTTTCTTTCTCCATGATCTAAATGTCTAACAGCTTGTTCCTAGATCTCACTGTCGTATCTGCGACGAAGACTTGCCTCATGGGTCCATGAAGCATTACGACCAAAATCATGGACTCGCCATCCTCAAGTTTGAAGACGGGACCAACGAGTATACTTACCCGCTTGCTATGGTCGACGAAGCCTATCGTTGCCCAATCTGCAAGAATTCCACACATAAACGTCTCGATCATCTACGCGTAAACCCGATTTCAGTCCATATATTGTCCCCACATGTTAACGGCCTCAAATCAGAGGCATATTTCTACAAGCTGCAGGGCCGTCGATAGTTGAAGTGCAATACATACAACTTCAGACCGTTGTATTCGAAGATGTCCGCGATGATTGCTCGAGTTGGACCTTTTCAACCCATACATTGTATCCTACTCCAACTGGACGCAGATAGGACTCAATCGCGCCCGCATGCATTATGGGAACATCCAACTAGATCAATTCCAAAGCATGCCTTTCAACGAGGCCAGGCAGCTTGTCCTGGAACAGCTTCCCCGCCTCGCGTGCCGACCGACCGTCAAATGTTGTGCGACAAAATGCGACCTGTATCACCAAGTCCGATCCCATTCTCGTAGATCGCCGCGCCCGTTCTTGTCTCGATCTATCCACCAATTCACACAGCGACGCATCCAGGGTCGGCATGACTTCCTCCCATCCATCAAACGTGACCCACTGCCAGGTGTCCTCGTCCCAATACTTCCCCTCGCAGCTCATGATCAGTTTGACGACCTGTAGACTCCGTGGTGCGGCGAGCAGGAGAATTGAACGCAGCATGACGGCGAGCCAGCTGAACACATAGGAGGTGATCATGTGGGGTCCTGGAAGATACATATTGAAGAGCGGGATTCGTTCGAATGTGAGAGTTTGGAGGTTCGTACAGAACTCCAAACCGAGCCCTGAGTGGGACGCCATGCTGCGATCTGTAAGTATGATGACGTCAGTGCGAGTCTGAGGAAGCTTGTATATAGGCAACACTCAAGCTTACCAAGTGAGCGTATTTCTATCCGGAGATGCTCCAGCAGGGGCCCGACGCTACGAAGAAGGATATCGACGGGATCACGCTCGTAGATGCCGTCTTCAATCAAGATAATCGAGAGTCTTCTGAGTTGGTCAAGTGCACCGGATGAAACCAGTGCATCCTGGAACACCGCAGAAAACTGTGGGACTTGTACACACAGTGACTCCGCAATGCACAACGGTTTCAGCGTAGTGAGGTCGAGTACGGCATCATCAGGGAGTACGGGCGCACCGCACAGCGACAAGTGGTCGACACGTCCGAATATCGAAAGAAGGTGAAGTATGTATGTGTCCGTGACTTTGTCACTGTCCAGGTCTGGACTGAGCCACGGCGGAAGGTCGACTCTCAAATATCGAAGGACGGGTCTCGGCGAACGCTCGAGATTATGATAACGAGCATCTTCCGCACCTGGAGGCTGGAGCAGGACGTGTGAGAGTCGTAGGAATTGCAGGTTAGGCAGGAATACTGGGGAGAGCAAGCTTGACATGAGGGCAGCAGGTGGATCCATATCTTCCACATATGGATAAAGCGACACTACTGCTTCACGGTGCTGGAGGACGAGGAAGCGTATGCAGGTGCGGATTCGAGCCAAAGGTGCTGCGAAGTCCATGAAATCCTCTAGTGACTTCCTACGATCTGTTAAGCACATCAGAGATCATCTACGCTCGATGAATATAAAGAAGCAACATACATTCAGGATCACCGCAGCATAGAGTAACACAGACATCATGGAACAAGATAGGAAGGGCGGCTTCTCGCCATGCATGCGAGACCGACGAGGCACTCGCGATGTACGGCTTGGGTAGTCCGGGATCAGTTCCGGGTCTACGACCCTCTCCCGAGACTGAGTCGCACGCTCCCCCATCCTTGTCGCGGGCGCCATCATAATCGTGATCTAAGTCAGGATCGTCGGTCGTCCCAGATTGCGAGTCGTCGTCGTCCTCGAGTGTGCTGTTTGTGTGTGTTAGCCTTCGAGGCTCAATATATCTGAATATATCTGATATAATCTCGAATGGTAGATTATTAACACCCACAGCACCAATTTCCAGTAGAGGGCCAAGACCCTTCATTGAGGCAAACGACGAGTAGGATACTACCTGAAGTTAACTCAGAGGACACTTTCTAATAAATGCTGGGTCAGTCGTTACGCAGCAGCACGAGCATATACTCACAGAGTTCTGCTGGTGCTTTGTTTTGTAAACTTCAGACCCATGGAATCGTCGACAGCGAAAGAGTTCAGTCTTCAAAGAGAGACGTCGACTAGGCGTTACGACGTCGCCTCGCCCAGAAACGCATATTGTCACAGTCACGCGATGCGTTACCATACTCTTTCGGGCCCTGTCACGACGACGCGTTCCTCCGAGTCTCTCACGTATCACGTGATTCTCGCGCGTCGGCACATTTGCGCGCAGCGACGACGCGCTCCTCTTCGCACGCCGCCATCACCCCTCATCGTCTTCTGACTCTTCTCGTCCTTTGTCCGTTTCAACGTTGAAGCAACGCGTACTTTGGCGCTATGTCTGCCAATTGTATGTGCATCCCAGCTCCCTATTCGTCTGTTTTGCTCAAGCTCCAAATGCATTCAGTCACCGTATCACCCCAGAAATCTCATCGGAGAAAGCGCCAACGTCTCTCGTCACCTACCTACGATAATCAAGTGGTGCTCAGTCAAGAGGAAATGGCAGCATTTGAAGCGTTTGACCAGGCTCTATCCCAGTCTCAACGGAGATCTCAATCACCACTGAAACCCTCTCAATCTATGCATGTCAGCGAAAGGCTCAAGCGCGATCAGGTCATCGCAGCCGCCCTAAGGTTGAAGAATCTCGAGCCAGAGAATAGTCAGGAGGAGGATTCAGACGACAGTGAGTAATGCAACCTTCCAGGAGTGCTGTCGCCTTCATAAGAGTATGCATCGGCAGACAGACCTCCCTCTCCATCCGACGCGTATACTCCGAAGGAAAATAGGAATCCTCGTGTCCCCTTCACCGACGCATTCATGGACTTGAAGTCGACCTCCGCACGCTCTCCGAAGTCTCCGAGATCTTCCAGAGTAGTCACAAACTCCTCGAATGCTCGTGGACAAGCGCGACTGCCCGCACTCGGATTCGGTTCTGCTCTGAATTTGGCTCAGAAGGACATAGATACGTCCTTGGAAGACGCGCCATTACCTCCAGACCTGTCTATGTTTGAGGATGACTCATGGTTTGAGTCAACAACGATTCCCGAAGGTGCTGCCTTCACAACTTTCACAACTGCAAAAGTAGTCAAGACGAGGACGGACGAAGACCCTTCAATCATTGCACCGACGGTACCGGCACAACTAGCTGCGTTCCAGTCTGCTCAACATATATCTGAGGCGCTGCGCGCAGTCACTCCGGAGCGAGATACCATTGACGACTCGGTAGCTGGCGAGGGAAGGAGTTCCTCGCCCACAGGCAAACCCTTCTACGGACCTAAGCTTGCATCGGAGCGGGAGACTACCGAATTTGACAAGCCTTTATCCACTGCTGGTATGGCTTCTTTTGTAGGCTTCAAAAGCGTCGCTACCATGGAAATACCGCAATTTGTCGGCTTCAAGACTGCCGCGAAGAACGACTTCGCACCTACCGCTGAAGCATTGCTAGCAGCCGAGCAGAAGATGAAACAATGGGAACAGGAAATCGACGACGAGCTTCATGCGCCATCGTCACTGGAGCATACCTCAGTTCCGCAAGCCGGTTCGTCCACATTGGATGCGGCAGATACCTCATTCTCGCAGAGTCTGGATCGAACACCGGATAGTCCGACGCCGGCCAGGTCCTCTGAGAACAAACAGCCAACTTTCCGAATAGCTTCGACCGTTGCGCCGTCGATTCAAGCAAACAAGAAAGCATTCAAGTCACCATTGCTCCCAACATCCGTGCCAAAGGGTTTCAGACCACCACTTCTTGCGCATGCAAATCCCGCCGGATATGTCGCTTCTCCACTCAATCCCAATCGTTCTAAACCCAGTGAAACAAAGCTCGCCGACGCAGCCTTCATGACCCCTTTGCGTCCCTCTACAACCATTATCCCAGTTACCCATATCCCCAGTGTTTCACCGCAAAAGAAAACCCTTGGCGTAACCCCTCGTCGGTCAAATGTCAAATCAAAGTTTGTCACTCCTTTCAAACCCGGAATGAAACCCGGTGAACCAGGTCGAGTATACATTGCTCCGACATCGCCCCAGAAAGCGAAGGAACCGATGACACCAGTCGCGGTGGGTACCAAGGGCAAACAACGAGAGGTTAATCCATTTCTTGAAGACCGTGAGTGCAGAGCATCTTCTCTCAGGATCTTCGTTCCTGACTGTTTGACTTAGCTCCGCCGATTGCGAGGACGAGTCTTGCCACGTCTGGTCTTATTCCTCAAACATATACGTACGCCAAACTTGAGACAATGGGAATGTATGTGCATACTCTCGTATCCAGCGCACAGATTACTCACCCTCCCATAGTAACATCGCCGAACTGAGACAGATTACGCCCCAAACAGCACTGTACTACGCTTTTCATACTGCCTCTGCTACACCTTTCACTGCTTCGCAAGTCCCCTCCACCGCAGCAACACTCGGCACTGCTGCCGCCCTAGATGAGCTGCATGCCCGTGGATGCTCGTTGGCTACGCTCGAATGGGTAGAGAATCACTGGGCGTTACTATTGTGGAAACTCGCGGGTATGGTATGTCTTGATCCTGCGAGAGAAAAGGACACCGAGAAGAAACGATGGTGCTGGAAAGAAGTGATGAAGCAGCTGAAATATAGGTTCGTCCAAGCAGCTGTGATTGATGTATCGTGTGGCTGATGTCGTGGCTCCAGGTATGATCGAGACTTGGACAGCTCTGCACGCCCACCTATACGACTCATCACCACACACGACACGCCTCCTACGTGTCCCATGGTGCTCTGTGTCTCTGATGTTATTTGGCCGGGAAGTGACTCTGAGACAAATGACGCTCTTCCCAGATTAGAGCTGACGGACGGGTGGTATCGCATCCGAGCAGAGTTGGATATATGTCTGGCTAGAGCAGTCAGGAATAACCGGATTCGTATCGGAGGGAAGTTGGCGACTGTCGGTGCTAGAGTAAGAACAACACTCCCCCTTTGTCCAGTAGACTGCAAAATCTGACGCGGTTGTTTTGATAGCTTTCTGAGGGCAACAAAGAGCCCGGAGAACCACTAGAAGTGTATGACAGCGTCAGCCTGAAATTGACTGGGAACTCAACACACCTTGCACCCTGGCACGCTACACTCGGATTCCAAAGCCAGCCATACGTGTCTACGTTGCGAAGTCTGTCTTCCGACGGTGGTGTCGTAGCTGTGATGGATGTAGTTGTCGACAGAGTTCGTACTCTTCTTTTTAAGAGGTGTACCGGATATGTACTAATGATAGATGCGAATGCAGGTGTACCCCGTCGCGTATCTTGAGTTCGTCGAGCGGGATGGGAAAATGACACAGGACGGACCACGGGATGAGAAGGATGAACTTGTTGAACAGGATCGGTGGAGGGTATGTCTTCCCGTCTCATGCTCTGATTCCAGCGTATATCGACCACCGACTACCTCGCTCCCCTTTGCAGAAACGGCAAGAGGTCGCAGAGAGTAAACTCCGATACGACCTCGAGGGGCAGCTCAACTCTTTGTCTCAGTACGCCGATCGGTTAGAGCAGAAAGCAGGGGCAGGGTTCTGGCCGACGGAAGATGGTATTTTGCAGCTCATAAATTTCAAAGCAAATTCCGCGTATATTTACTCTTCACTCTAATAGCCTCCCAACCTTCAAGTATAGAAGATCTCCTCATCGACTTGGAAGACGCTCTCACTGTTCCCGCCAGTGCCACCACCAGCACTACGACCACGACCGCTGCAGCGAACGATATCGTCAAGAGTGTGTCGACTGTAGAAGCGGGGTGGCTCGCGCGTGCTATTCGCGAGAAAGTGGAGAAGGACAGGGAAGGATTCGGTGAGAGGATGAAGGAGGAGCTGGATGTATGTGTGTTCCCTTAATGACTACCATAACGCCCTTCACCGATACGGCCTCACTGACATGTCTATCAACAGAGCCTCTGCCCAGCTCGAAAAACCCGTGCTTTCCGCGTCCTCGTCGTCCATTCTCATCTTCCCCCAGAACACTCGCGCAACCACACGAGGAAAGCCCAACTCACGGTCTGGGATGTCCCGGGCGTGGGTGATGGCCAAGGGGACGACGACAATGGCGAAGAGGGCGCTGTGTCTTTCAAAGAAGGAAAGCGATTCAAAGTGACGAACCTCTCACCGACGCAAGCGAGGAGTTGGGCCAAGGTGGAGGAGACGGGGTTCGTGTTTCTGAGCACGAGGAGAGATTCGAAGTGGGTGCGGCTCTCTGGGTAGACGAGCAGGAGGTTGAGCAATGCTTCATCGTACACGTATTTTGAGATGAATGATGCTGTGGAATTAGACGGTTTATTGTAAGTAGGGCTTGAACATGCATGTACGTAGCGATGTGAGTATCATGAACAAAATGTATAGCGTATCCTCTGTTATCGGAGGGAAGAGCGAGAAAAGACTACTTGTGGTTAAGCAATTAACATCCACCTAATCCATACTTCTTCAACATCTCCCTCCAGTCCCTCACATCCTCCCGTCCCATCGCCACCACAGTTGCGCTCTTCCTCACATCAGGCCCAAACACCCTGCTTGCCACCTCCCTTACCTTCGCCGCATCCACCTCATCGATCCGGTCACACATCTCCATCACTGGTACCTTCCTCCCATGCACGAGCATCTGCCTCCCCAAATCCTCCACCTCGACCGCACGGCTCTCTAGTGCCATAACCAAGCTGCTCTTCAGCTGGTTCTTCGCGCGCTCGAGCTCGGCGGGGGCGATCGCGGTGTACAGCAGCAGCGAGAGCTGGTGTGCGAGGTACGGGAAGATCTGGGAGGCCGTGTTGCCGTGCTTGCCGGCGTGTGGGACGTAGCTTGCGAAGAGTCCGAAGAGGGAGGTGGATGTGTAGATGTGGTGGAAGGAGGAGCAGTGGTCGATTTGGGGGTGGTGGTTTAGGATGTGGGTGTATAATCGGGAGTACATGCCTTTTCCAGGGCCACCTGTAGATAATACAGTCAGTGAGAATATTGATTTGAACTTTGACGAGCATTACGCACCTGCAGAGAAGCTTCCACCACCACCCAACAGCACCTGCATCGTCGCAAGCGTGTACACATCTTCATCATGAATACCCACACCCTCGAATGCAAGGTACAAATGGTCAAACTCCGTCGAAGAGTCTTGAATGAACTTATGTCCGCCCTGGTATCCCCGCGAATGCAAGCGACCCGGTGCCAAAGTCGGCGACAACGTCGACGTCGGCAGCAAATACGACGATGCCGCGCGTGTAAGCGACTTGTACAATGACGGGGCCTGTGCTGACGGGAGGAACTGGGACGGTGTGGGGTTCGTCGCACGCACATGCGGTGTGACCGTCGGAGTGGGCGCGGGCACCGGCGTGCTTTTCATCGACGAGAAAAGCTTATCCGTAAGCTCTACGAGCTGTTCATGGGGTATACCCGCTCCTGCAATGACCATCCTTTCAGGGCGATACCAGTCCTTCATGAACCCGCGCATAATGGGCTCGTCTATCACGTCTATCCTGTCTTCCGGGCACAACAATGGGTTCCCGAGTCCGGTTCGGCCGTATGCGACTTCGTGCAGGACTTCGGGGAGGATCATCTCGGGTTTGCTGGAGACCTCGCGGATCTCGTAGCGGGCCGCGTCGCGCTCGGCGATGATCTCGTCCGAAAGGAATGCAGGGTTGGTCACGGTGTCGGCGATGAGGGACATGGCGAGTGGTGTGGACTGGTCGAAGTGGGCGGATTGGTACATGATGGTCTCCCGTGACGAGGAGCAGTAAATTTGCCCGCCGAGTTTGTCCATGTCGGTAGCCATATCTAGTTCGGAACGGGTGGTGGTCGTCTGCTCCGGAGTTAGTGTGAAATGTGAAAGGGTGTGAATAATACACGTACCTTGAAAGCCATCCTGTCCAAAAAATGACATACACCGGATGTTGATGCATCCTCGCAGCTCGCACCGGTGTCGACGTAAAGACCCAGGGAGGAGAAATGACCAGGCGTAGACTCTGTGGCTACACGAATTTTGTTGGGCAAGGTCGTGATTTGCACAGAGGAACTCGGGTCCGCAGCGGCATTATGAAATTGTCGCCGGGGACGCAAAGAGCGTCGGAGAGCAGAAGTAGCAGCTCTGCGCATCGTATGTCGGCAATTCGAGGACGGAGAGAACGATGAGGGTGGTGGCAGGAGCAGTGAGCAAGTGCCAGTGACGGTCAAGCGCCGTCTAGTCATCCGATCATCAAAAAGGCACAAAAAAGAGGCCGCCTCGTGCATTGAACACGAGCCCCGATCTGCAATCGTATGCTCTACCACTGACCTACGGAGACCTACCACTGAGCTATAGATACTTGTTGCACACCGTCTTGCTGTGTTATCTGACTTTGCCTCCACTGTAACAGAGTAATTCAGGGGCTCAAGTGCCCGGCCAAGGAACTCTTTCATTTTCTGCTGATCCCTCACTCAGGCTGATACGACCACATCCAAACGAATGACCGTTTCTCAGTGTCCTCAGATCCGTGTCAGACGGTGAAGTAAGGTCTACAGATGAGAGGGCTCGCCCTTCGTAAGCAGGGCGCGAACGCACTCCTAGTCATTTCCGCTGACATAATATCCATTGCTTTCCGCTGTATTCCCTTCCTCCTACGCAGTTTACCCTCTCTTTCTCCCTCCTATTTTAACCTCGCTTCTGCCGGAGCAGTGTCCTACTTTCCCATCTAACCCACCATGCCTCTCAACACCACCGTGGTCGATCTCTGGGACTCGGGCTTCTGGGGACCAGTAACAGCCACCCTCGATTGGTGTGAGGTCAGTCGAACGCACTCTCCGATCGCATATGCTGTGCTCATCTTGAAGTCATTTGGCGGGTGTGCATCGCGTATAGGCGAACTACCAGTTCTCTAACTATGTCGCAGAAACCGCGAACACGTTCTCCAACCTCTTCACCATGGGCATGGCCATCTACGGCGCCTCCCAAGTGAAGGCTGCGTCTTTGCCAGGTCGATATCTCGCTGGGTACACGGTGCGTAGACTTGCTTCTCGTCCCCGCTCTTTTCCTAAATGCTCGATCACGCAGGGATTCGCCTTGGTAGGCCTCGGAAGCTTCATTTTCCACGCAACCCTATTGTACGAAGCGCAACTCGCGGACGAACTCCCAATGGTCTACGTCGCGACGTACTGCCTCGGCGTCCTATTTGACTGTGCACCCGGTTTCAGCCTGACAAGTACAAAAGCCCTCACGCTGACGTTCCTCTACTTTGCCTTCAACATCATCTTCACATGGAGCTAGTACGCGCGTCCCGCCTTCAGCCGTACTCCAACACTCTAGCTAACGCCCTCACCCTGTATAGCGCCGTGTACCGCAATCCGATATACCACCAGGCAGTATTCGCCACCGTCATGCTGATCAACGCGTATCGCACGTACTATTTGCTACGTGTCTCCCCTATGTCTGCGCACATCCCTGCGCCCCTCAAGACATCGATAGCCAGAATCTTCAGCAGTGGGGTTGGGATCTTCGTATTCGGGTTCTTCGTGTGGAATCTGGACAACATCTTCTGCGGCGCGCTGACTGGGTGGAAGCGAAGTCTAGGATGGCCTGCGGCGTTCCTGCTAGAGGGCCATTCGTGGTGGCACATCTTCACCGCACTGGGCACGTATCTCATGATCGTCGGGAATACCTGTACGTGTTATCCCGACCGCTTTCGGCTTTACTCTGAACTAACCGGGTCCGATCTTGCATTTTACGCGCTTGTAAACTACAGACTTGTAAGCATCATTTTGCGCAACGTTGCCCGATGGTTGATTTCACTCATGAGCGCTGACATATGTCCGACCTTCTCTACAGCACGCTTTGCATGAAGGGGAATTACAAGGATTATACGCTCGTCAGCAAGTACGGACTCCCGCAAATCGCCCGTTCGTCGGCGGTCAAGGCGAAAGCTCTGTAGACACATCGTCTTGTTTTATTTCAATTTTCACGACCACCGCCTTCCCTGGACCCACGACCCCTCACACGACCGACTGTCAATGCAATCGTTCTCAATTGCCCTCGGCCTGTGCTTTGTATCCGTTAGGCCTCATTAATCACTCTCAGTTTTACGAACCCTGTAATGTCGTTTCGCTGTGTTGGAATAGATGTCTTCAGCCATGACGTGCGGCATGACGCATAGACCGAGGCCGGGTACATCGGCTACCATTATCCGGCCTCGCCGAATGAACCTATCAGAGCGACGATATTATAGCAGAGATCTCTGCATCAGATTGATTCTAACTGTGCATGACTGGGCAGCAGTAAGCAGTAAGCAGCAAGCAGCAGTCAGCAGGCAGCAGTAAGCAGCAGTCAAGCAGCAGTAAGCAGCAGTCAAGCAGCAGTGCTCTGCATTTATGCGAATGCCTCAGCGACGCGTCCAATCATGTACGTCTAGGTTTGCGAGTAGGGATACGTGATTCGGAACGAGCAGGGAAAGGGAGTCATGACAGGGAGATGTGTCGAGGTCTAGTGGAATAAAAAGGTATGCAGGATGGCGACTATTAGATATGCACTGGATACGAGCGCGGATACTGTCGAGAAAGTGGTCAGCTCTAACTTGACGCAGGCTGAAAAGCCCCCCGTACCTTTGGCAGAGGGCATCAGAGCCTCCCAGCAACGCTCTCCCCTCCGACCGTCCACTTCAGGAATTCCACAACCTGCAGACCACCCTCATTCTCCTTCGTCTCCACCAGGTCATGCTGTTGCGCCCACTTCTCGAGCACCTCCCGCACAGACGCGTCCGACGCGGGAGGGTACATCATGAACTGCTGGTTGTACAAAGCCGCTTCCGCTTCCTCTCCTTCAAGAAGGCTTTGTCCGTCGATAGCCGTAGTAGGGAACCCAGAAATTTGCCGGACGAGCGCGGCTTCGAGCTCCTCCAGGTCATTAATGAACCCAGGCTGCTGTCTGACTAACCCGCAGATGGACGTGTCACCGGTAAATTGGCCTTTCAGCGCAAGTACCGCCATGCTGGCGACTCTGCCAGACTGGAACGAGGCTGGGATGGAGAAGGTGCCGCCATGCCCGTATGACGCTAACCGCAAGCCAACATTTTTGATTTGGAAGAGGTCCCGCTTGACGGTGGCTGCCCGACGTAAGGAAATGTTCTCGCCGACCTGACCCATCAGTGTGCGAATGGCATCGGAGATCGTAGGGAGGGGCTTCCCCGACACATCAGTGTTGGAGAAGGAGATGAGCGGCGCGTTCAGCAGCTCGTTCACGTCCACGGGCTTCATGAGTCCACCGTCATCCGCGCTCTTATTTTGATCTTTCTTGACCCTCTCCTTCGAAGCAGCATTAAACGCAGCACTATGCGCAATCTCGCTCAGTAGCTTCCCGAACAGCTCCCCTCGTGCCACGAAGTCCGTCTCCGAGTTCATCTCGACCATCCCCGCCCACACCGGCGCGCGCATCCTCCCCGTCACGCCATGCGAGATAGTGTATACGCCCACCATGCCCTCGTTCGTCGACCGACCCCCTACCTTGTCGACTTTCTTCGCATTGGAAGTCGCGGCGTTCGCTGCGAGCCATTCGAGGGCGCCCGACACGGAGAGGGAGGAGGCCTCGAGCGCTGTTCGAGCGAGCGAGAGAGAGACGGGACTTTGCTTGCGGAGTTTGGCGATGAGTTTTATTGGGACCGTCGAGGACGGCGTTGAGTAGTGTCTGAGAGAGGGCAGCAGCGAGCGGGGGAAAGGACGTGTCATAATATTCATGGCGGGAGCTTTGAACGCGACACGCCAGAAAGCGCCCAATTGCTTTCACGATTCAGACGCGTCTAAATTTTCTGGATTTGGAAAGACCGTGTTTCCTTACTCTCTTCTCAAGTTCCTGCAAGCCTCCTATTCTCGCGTCCTTAGCTCTAATAGCTGAGAGGAGACAATATGGACGAGATCCATGGATTTTCAAACGCGACGTCCATCCCACAGGACTTGAAATTGATCCAGGACCTCGTAGGGGAACTTTCATTACCAGTGGCGATACCGCCTCTTGCCAATGTTCAAGACGACATAGACTCAAGTGATAACGACAGCGAGAAGGAAGTCGAAAATGACATTCTCACCATGATGGACGATGATGAACGAATGTGAGTGTTCGTTCCCAGCTTTCTTTGTAACGAAGATAATTACCTTGCCCCACAGTGCCTCCGCACCAGATACTGATTCCTCTTCCTCAGACGATTCGGACTCTGATGACCATTCTCCTTCCAAACCCGATGCCCAAGCGGACGATGACGGTGATCTGGATCTGGACGAGGACTCTGGTGCCGCGCCCACTCCGGCAAGTCCTCTGCGCACTAAGAATGAAGTACCGGAACCCGATATCACTATCACGATACCCTCTATCGAGGAAGTTGGTCTGGACGAGGAGTTGGAGAAGGTCGGAGAGATTATGGGCGTGATAGGTAAGAGCGTGGTGTTGGTGAAAGGGCTCGGTGCAGGCATAGGCGGGAAGGCGTCGGAGAGGGCTCTGGATACCGATACGTTACTTGTGTTTGGGGACAGGAAGGTTTTGGGACACGTTAGTTCCTTTTGCCCATTTCCCCTCGTTATGTCTGATTCTATTCTGGTACAGGTCTACGAAACGTTCGGACCAACACACCAACCTATGTACCAGGTCAAATTCAATTCCCAATACCCCCTTGATGAAGAGAAGTTTGTCATTGCGCGAGAAGTATTCCATGTTCCGGCGCGGAGCAACTTTGTGTTTGTGAGACAACTGAAGGCGTTGAAAGGGAGCGACGCGAGCAACGCTCACGACGAAGAGCCAGGGGACGATGAGCTTGAGTTTTCTGACGACGAGGAGGAGAGAGCACACAAGCGTGGAGAACGAAGGTCCGCCGTCCCTACATTCTCATTCCTTCCTATGAAGGTAACTTACTTATGAAAAATAGTAAACGCGAAGAATCCAGACTAGGTGTTCCTTCCGCCACACACTTTTCAACACCCGTGCCTTCACATATTCGCGACCAAGATGTCGCCGCAGAAGAGATGTACGGTCACGCCTACGATAACCATGCATACAATGACATGGACTTCGGCGCGGGTCCATCGCGGCCTCCGCCTGTACCCTACGACGACCCGTATTCAGACCTGTATGGTTTGGATACCCCGATCCCAGCTCCTGTCGCGGCACCACCAGTTGCAAGTAGTAGTGCAGGACCTGTGGACGACGGCGATGCGAGAAGAAGGAGTGGTGGCGGTGAGAGCAGAAGTGGTGGTGCCCCGAGAGGGAGAGGGAGAGGGAGACGAGAAGAAAAAGGGCGTGGGCGGGGTCGTGAACGGGGCGGACGAGGTCGGGGAGGTGATCGAGGTCGGGGGAGGGGTCGTGGTCGAGGAGTTAGTGGTGGTTCTATAGGGGGAGGGGGAGGACTGCCAGCCGGAGACGACCATTCGTGGGGAAATAGGTCGACATCACAGCCGATCAAGACAGAACCGTCGACAGATGGATACGACCCGCGACAACAGCGACCGATGTCTCCCACTTCTGCTGCCATCGCTCGCGCCACTGGACAGTACAACGACGGATCCACCTACAGTGCCTACGCCCAGCAACCACCACCGCATCAACAAACGGGGCAAGCACAGGGATGGGGTTACGTTTCACAACAGCAGTCATACGAATTTGACTTTGCGTACGGGTACCCGCATGGATACGTCCAACCTCACATTAACCCTCGATTCGCGAACCAATTCGGGCTGAATTTGAACACGAACATGGCATACGAGCAGCAACCTCAGCAACAGTACGGGTACGGTATGCCTGCCCAGACGTCTCCCGAAGGCGGAGGTGCTCAAGGTGGTTGGAATCCAGGACAGGACTGGAACAATCAAGGAGGAAACAGAGGGTTCACAGGTTCAGGTTCATAGTTGCATTCAGCATTGTATTTTGCTTCATGTGTCTTATTGTTGTTCGTGACGTCATTGCGTATCCCACGTGGCGGCGTTGAGTCGTCGAAGCCAATAGCTTCCAGTAAATCTCCCGATAAGGACAAGGCCGCTGGCGGGGCGAAAACGTCGACGGCGTCGACGACCGACACCTCCGCCTCGACCCTGCCGCACCCCTCGCCATCATCGCCACAGCCCGCCGCTTCATCATTTCGACCACGGAGAGGCAGCGAACATCAACACAGAGATGGCAACGAACGGCGGCCCTGTTGCTTCTTCGTCTTCCAAAGCCCAGGGCAAGCAGCCTGAGGTCGCTGAGCCGCGCGACGCGACGCCGACGCCGTCGAGGCAGACTCGCCAGAAACGTATCCTCCCCTCGCGGTCCAGGCGAGGTGGGCCCGGTGTCGGGAGCTGTGATGTCGATGTGATGATATTGGAGACTCGTAAACGACGATGTGAGTGTCTGGCCTTTGCTTTTGATGCCTCCCCCTTCCCCCACACCACGCTAGCCGCTACATACCTCCTCGCGGTTGTCGTTCATTCATTGTGTATTATTGTGAAATGATGGCTCGTTTCTGACATGGGCTATTTTGCAGTGGAGAACGAACCCCTCATACCGGCGTCGACCAAGTTTCTCTTGACTACAAATTCCGCATATGCGAGTTCCTCGCGAGGAGAAGAAGGAGAGACGGGAGAGGACACTGTGGAGTTGAACGAGTCCGCATATGGGAGATACTTTGATTTGCCGGAGGTGCAAAAGGCGTACAAGGAGCAGCAGGACATTCAGACACCCGAATTCACGCGGCTACCTGACGATGCAATTGTCGGGGGCAGGTTTCGGCCCCGCTCAGAAGAGGTGAGGACCCCCCAATCGCATTTCGCATGCTGATATTCACGTCCCATCCCCGTCGCCACACTAGGAATTTGCAGACACGTCCGACGCAGCGTATGAGAAACGTCACCGGAAGTACGAGACATTCGAGAAGCGACAGCGGCTGCGCGAGAAGGAAAAACTGAAACACGAACACTACAAGTTGAAGGAGCGAATAGATCAACTCCGGGGCATGGACTACTCTGCGTTTCTCGCGCTTCCGTCGTCTGCTTTGGCAGATGCTTCTGCTACGGAACTCGAAGCAGACCCAGACGTCACGACGGGTATCGCAGACCTGCCTGGTGCGCATGTCAACGGAGCCGCGGCGTATAATGAAGGCGAGAGAAGAAGGAAGGAGATGCTGGAGGTAGCGCTAGGGCTGGAGGAACGGTACAAAGTACTATTGCCTCCAGACAGGAAGTGGTTCGAGAAGAAGGAGAAGGAGAAGGCGGCAAAGAGGGAAAGCATGGGTTTGGTCGCTGCGGAAGAAGACGATGACGACGATGAGGTGGAAGAGATCCCGCCCCCTGCTGTGAAGAAGGAAGTCAAGTCCCCTATGAAGAAAGAGGCCACGCATGTGCAACGACTGCCGCCTCTACCCCCTCCGCCCGCGGAACCAAGCTATAACCACGATAGTGACGGGGAGTCCGAGGTCGACGTCGAAGAGCGTGACCGGATCCGCTCTAAGCAACTGAAACTACGAATCAAATTTCCTGCCCGACTTACTGCGACACCTACGGATACAGCTAAACCTACCCCTTCCCCAAGCAAGAAATCGTCACCCGTCCTCAAACTCCACCCTCCCGTTCCGGCATCGCCGTCTATTCTCGAGTCCATTTCACCTGCTCAAATGAAAGGCATCTCCGCTAGATCCGGAGTCATCATCCGTTCGAAGGACGGCAAGTTCCTTCCCAAGAACAAACGCTTCATTCAAGACAAGAACCATACCGAGTCTATCTCGGCACCTCCCGCGCTCGCACCTCCTCACCAGCCACGCAAACGACAACGCACAGCAAGCAGCATTACTTTGTCTTCACCTGTCGCCTCCACGAACAAGCCGCTGCCAGGTCCGACTCCGAATCGCAACAACTGCGTGTTACTAGTGTCTGCGATGCGGAGCTCCCTGCTGCCGAACTCGCGCAAGACGCAGCGGCACGTCCTGGCGTTTGGGACGAGGGTGCCGCCGGAGATCGAGGAGGTGAGGGATTTCGAGATTCCACAGTGGCTGCACACGCCTGAGATGAAGTATGAAGACGACCCCGACGTGTTGGAGCATGGGAGCGCGTACGGTTATAGTGTTGGCCAGAGCGCGAGTATGAACGGGTTGGGCAGTGTCAGTGTGGGAGGGCCCGACGAAGATGAGGGCGAAGAGGAAGACGTTGACGAGGACATGAACGAGGTGAAGGAAGAGGATGTCGATGAGCTGATGGACGGCGATAGCGGTGCAGAGGAGTCCGTGGAAGATGATATACCCCCGATAGCTACGCTGGACGATGACGACGACTAGCCTAAGCTCTTTATATTCAAAAGACAGCTTGTGTAGCTTACTTATTCTTATGATCTGGGTGACTGCGTTGAATATGTTATGTCTATTATTCTGGTCCAGAGCACGATAGTATGGAGTTGTATATAAAGAACGTTATACGCTACGCAGCTGCCTTGGGAGAACGGGTCACCCTATTGATCAGATTCTTGACGATGCCTACGGCTTGCTTCCTTTTGTCCAGCCGGGCATTTGGATGCTTGTTGATGTAGAGTTCTGCGAACCGTACAGGGCCCAAGGACGACAGGGTATTTTCGCTCTCCGTGACGATATCATCGTACACCTTTCCATAACGCGAGTAATCGCCGCCGTTTTGTTCAATGTAGAGCTGTGAGCGGGCAGCGATGATGTCTACGGCCCATGTGGGGACGCGGGTATCAGCCGTTTCAGCAGGTGGTAGCGAAGTCGCCTCCGCCACCGTCGCCGTCTTCGTGCTGTCCGAGACCTCCGCAGACACCTTTTTCGTAGGGCTAGGTGTATAGGAAAGCGTCGGCAGCGATTTCGGGTTGAACAGGTCGTCAAAATCCGTCTGAACCTTGACATCTGAGTTGTGATAGTTGACAACCGGGTGTTCGTCATCATTTCCCTCTCGCTTCGTCGCTTCTCCGTTGCTCCCCTTTCTACCTCTCCTGGCGTTCCACTCTTCTTGTGGTACCCATGGCCTCTTGGCTTTTCCATCTCCTTGAGCCTCTCGAGGTCTCCGGTCATTAGGTCCAGCCTGATGTTGGCCTTGGTAAGGCGGACGTTGTCCTTGCCACTGTCCCTCTCCTTGTACTCGACGTTGCCCCTGGGGTTGCCCTGCTCCCTGTGGTCGTGGGGTCCAACCTTCACGAGATGGTCGTGAGGCCAGACCTGTGTGAGACGGCCGTGGACGGCGAATGTTGTCTGCACTCTGAGAAGTAGGGAGACCCTCGTCATTGGGAGTCCGTGGTGCCCTGGGACGCTCGTCACGACGACCTGCGGAGCTCTGCGTGCCGTCTGTCTGACGAGGCTTAAAGGATTTTGGCGGCCAGTTCGCTTTCGTCGCTGCAGTGGATACGTGTAAATGAATAATGTTGCTATGAGCTCAGACATGTATCAAGACTCACGGATGAAGATGTCGTGGAAGCTTGTCGCCGTTGGGATTGCTCGCCCGGGGCGTTGTTCGTCTGCTACTAGACGCGTTCAGTTTTGAGGGTATCACGGACTCGTGTCACATACCTTTTGGCTTGTCAGCGTCCTTTGGGACCAATGAAGCAGCAATGTCTTCGTGAGCCTTGTGGTTTTTCAAGTGCATAGTCTCAAGGACGTCGACAGGTGCCTTTTGACTGTACAAACATCGCGCTGGCTCTCTGCTGGAAAGCGTTTTGGCGAATACTGCACGTTCCAGAATATGTCTACCGCCAACGACGGCGACCGAAGACCTGTTGAGCATCGTTCGCAGGACGTTGATGACGGTGAACGGGATGACGGTGAACGGAAAGACAGTGAGCGCCTCTGACGACAAAGCTCGGAAGAGACAGGCAGTACGCTTAGTACTCAGTGCCGAAACGCGTTTACCTCCAAGTTTACCTCTCTCTCCCTCCGTTTCTTTCTTTCTCCCATTCGTCTGGGCAGACATGGGTCGTATCACAGGTCGACTCTTCGTCTTGTTCACCTCCCTCTTGATTTCATTCATTGCGTACTCGTCGCAGATATATATCATCTGGCCATGGTATGGTCGTGAACTCTCCGTCGACTTGCTCACCCTGTTGGTTCCGTTTAAGTACGTTCTTTCGCTCCCTTACGAAGTGTAGAGCTCATGAATGGCACGACCAGTCTATTAGTGGGCATGCTATGGTGGAATTACTATCTAGCTGTTGTCACGGAGCCGGGGCATGTACCATCGAACTGGGTACGTCCGTTGCAATGTATTTATTTTTATTCAGCCTCAACGAAGTCGTGATATGAAGAAACCGGATGTACAAAATGAAGAAGGATACGAAGTCAAGAAGCTCACCCGAGGACCCAGATACTGCAGGACATGCGAGAGCTTCAAGCCTCCTCGGTCACATCATTGCAGGCAATGCAAACGGCACGTTGTTTCCTCGAGCTGGCGTTCTCTCGTCATCTTACATATGCGCATTCGCAGGTGTGTCCTGCGAATGGATCACCATTGTCCTTGGGTGAACAACTGTGTTGGACACTTCAATTACGGCCATTTCATTCGTTTCTTGTTCTACGTTGATCTTGCATGTCTATACCACTTCACCATGGTCACGAAACGCGTTCTACACTTTACGGACGCCAGATATTTTGTGAGTTTCACCCTTTTGTTAAGTTCGTATCTTCATGCTGACTACTCGAAATGACACAGGATGAACCGACGGGCCAGGAACTTATCTTCATGATTCTGAACTACACATTTTGCATACCGGTTCTGCTCGCCGTCGGCGGGTTTAGCATCTACCATTTCTATATGATGAGCGGGAACAGCACAACGATAGAGGGCTGGGAGAAGGACAAGGCAGCCACGCTCGTGCGACGTGGCAAGATAAAAGAGGTATGTCCGCCCATGCGCTGTACCGAGCACCTTACTAAAAGTGCCCTTCAGATCAAGTTTCCCTACGTAAGTCACTGAGTGGCTCATCTTCTGTACCTACATGTGTTTCTTACTTCGATGCACAGAATCTCGGAATGCGTCGGAATATTGCATCTGTCCTCGGAGACAACCCGTGGTTATGGTGTTGGCCCACAAAGCCATCCGGCACAGGACTGAAATATCAACTAGCAGAGGGACATGGTAAGTGGATAGAACTCGCACAGTTCGAGAACGAGCTGGCGAAACGGAGGAGTAATGATTACGAGGAGGCATGAGTTGTCGGTCACGGTGTAGAGAGCATGTATGTCGAGGTGTGTTGTAGTGATCCGTGATAATCTGCATACAAGGTGCTTATTACCTTCTCCTAAGCCGTGCCCCGTCTTGTCCTCCTTCTTTCACCGTTTGACTGTCTGAAGAGTCAAACGCCTGGCTGACACCAATATCTCCCCTCTCCTAGATCCATCTTCGTTGGACGAAGATTGGCCACCAAAGGACCCCAGCACGTACAACATGCCCGAAACCGATCCGAACTACGTGTTACAAATCCCGGACAGCCCATGGACATACAACAACGGGACGCTGAACCCATCTTTCCTGGCCGGCTCCTCCGGCTCCGTACGCAAGCGCAAAGTGAACAACCGCGTATCTCACGTTCCGCCATACCACCCCGACTTCGGCAAGCCTCCACCACCCGGCGACTCGGACGCCTCTTGGGACGACACCTCAGAGGAAGAAGAGGCAGAAGACGAGTCATCGTCGCCGCCGCGCTTCAACGATGGATACGAGTATTCGGAGACGCCGTCTGGGATACGCAAACGACGCGGGTCAGAAGGGTATGAAGTGGGGCCGATAGACAGGGTGGCGTTGCTCAGACAACATGTCGCTGAGACGACCGCGGAGCCGGGGAGGTATAATTGGTACTTGCCTACTAGAGACTACGATATCGAGAGCAGCGACTCGGAGAACGAGGATGTGCCCCTTGTCAACGGGAGTGGGAACGGGACAGAGGTGAAGACGTCGTAGGACTTGGGAGTAGCTACGTGTATTTGCGTTTAGGTTAGGACATTGGACTCTGTACATACCGCTATCGTTATTACCATTGATCTACATAGTAGCTCCTCATAATTGTGACCATGCTGTGGTATGTATGAGCATATTTCCCTCACAGGCCTAACAGAATGACGGAGGAGGGTTGGAAGACGTCCTTGTGATTAACACAGAGCTAGGTATCCACGAGGTATACATATTATATGCACAATGAGTCCACAAGAAATAAAACATAAGTAGCAAGAAACCTGACGATATGCGAAGAACAATCACCAGAAACGAGAAGCAAAGAAGAATAGAGTAGAGTCACGAACTTGAATTCCAAGGGTAAGAGAGGCTGTCTAGATCTCTTAACGGCCAACTACAGGATTGATGATCACCCTTTCCAAATACACCCTCCACACCATACCGCCGGTCTCGCCGATCTCAAGGACATTGTACCCCCCAGGTAACTTCACATCCCATTCCCCTTTCCTACCCGCATACGGAACGACCATGCCGTTCAACTTGAGCTGGAGTTCACCACGTGCCTTTGCCTTTCCTTTGGACTCTACAGGTTTGACCACCGGGGCCTTCACAGCGTTCTTCCTCGGGCGACCTCGAGGTCTCTTCGGTGGCGTCTGGTTCGTCGTGGCGTGTGCTTCCTCCTCATCTCCCGTTTCCTCTTCCTCCTTCCGCAAGGCAACACTGCCATCCACATCCATCCGATCCGCGTCCACATCCTCATCCACATTCCCGTCGTCGTCTGAAGGAAAGAACTTCACCTCAGTCACGCCGACACTCAACTCATCCACACCCAGCCGGACAGCCCACGTCTTCACGCCATCCCTCGCATCCAGATCCAACCTCCGTCCATTCGGCTTCGTGACCAACCTCACATGCTCCAGCCTCCTCTGCCGGCTCGCCGTAGTCGGCGTCGGCGACTTGGATGCGACTGTCGCCGTCCCCGTGTTCAACGTCGTGGTAGTCATAGCAGCTGCAGGTGAGATCATCGGCGACATCGTCGTCCCACCATGTCGAGGCGCAATAGCGTAAGACGACGTAGCAGTGTTGTAACCCGATGCGCCCTTCGGAGGCGCCAGTGTCAAGACTTGCGTTTGGACGGGGGTATATGGTTGCTGCCGCGTTGCCACAATATTTGGGTTAGGAAGTGCTGTTGTGACAGTAATTGGTGTACGTTGCTGCGATGATTGTCTCGATTGGTGAGACATCGTGGTCGATATATGAGGTGCAGCATAAAGGTTCGAAGTATAAGCCGGTTGAGCGAAGGATAATGATTGCTGCGAGTGAGGATCTGAGGTGGCTATATGCGGTGGAACGGTTTGAGTGTGCGATGGATGCAAGGTCGAAGGGGCAACGGGCGGAGGTGCAGGAGAAAGAGCCGTTTCTGAAACCATCAGACTGTTCTTGAGCTTCTGGACATTCTTTCCAAGCTTGACGTTGATACTATTGGAGTTGGGAAGTTGCGGAGTGACTGACGAAGGGGACGCTTGAGGGGGAACGCGTAGCATAAGTGTGCCTCCAATTGGATTGGGGTTAGCCGCTGCCGAAGGCTGTTGAGAGTGAGCAGCATTAGGCATTCTGAGCTTGATCTTGGTCGAATGATCAGAGGATGAATACGCCGGGATGTCGAACGGAGGTGGTAGGTCAGACATCAGCTGACGGAAATAGTCCTGCAGGAACATGTGAGAAATGTCAGAGCAGATCGTGAACGAGAGAACGCACTCGGAGAACCAACGCGTCCTCCCAGATGTCTGTGTGTTCTTGATTGAACTCTAAAGCATTAGAGAACACGAGTTCCACATCGTTCGCAAAGTCCGTGGGTGTGTGGTATTCCTTTCGCTTTAGCTTCTTCTATTGTCGAAATCAGTGAGCAGACCTTGACAAGAACGGAATGCAGATACACTCACGAAAATGTTCTCGATACACTGAGGTTTCTTGATAGCCTTGTAGTAGACAGGCCATTGCTTCTTACTAGGCAACTCCATGAACTCGATAGACAGCACTCGGCCACTGGTAGGTACTGATATGAGCTTCCTAATAAGATGCATACAACCTGGGTCACTCACTCGCTATTCGTCTTGTCCACCAACTTCTGTAATTTTGCTTTCATGACTCTCGACATATTCGGCTGTTTCTTCTTCTTCCCACCTTCGGCTTCGACGTCTGAACCACCAGCACCAGCGGCATCGGCATCGTCACCCTGTGCAGCAGATCCACCAGACAGTCGGACGACTTCATTGGTGACCAGTTTCTGTGAACGTAATTAATGTCACGTCTTGAACGGCGAAGAGCAGGGGACAGATTCTGTCTTATACCCTCCTCGTCTCAACGAATTCAACATGCGAATATGTACTTACATGCAAGACCTTCGCATCCTTCCATATCTGACTTTCCCTGATGTTGTACCGCTTCGCGTTCTTGAAACAGGTCTCCAAGTCATTGATACAGTCGTTGAACGTCAGGTAAGCCCCATCCTCGATGCGATCCTTGATCTCGTCAAGGGAAATAGGGTGCTTGATTTGTGTGTAATAATCCGAGTATTGCCGTTTGTTAGGGAGTCGCATGAAGTCGACCGAAAGGATGCGTCCCCTGTTGTTCATATGTTCCCATATTTCAGCGTGAATCGAATTAGAAAGGAGGTTGTTTGAATTGGAGATGTTGATGACAGTCAAAGCACGAGATGGAAGGAGTTTGAGCAAGCGTCAAGACAAGAGAAATTGCGAAAAGGCGAGGAAAGATCATCACGCACTCTTTATTCACCGCGTCCTTGACCGTCTGCCAGACTTTCAGAGCTTTCTCCTTCACCACCTCTGGATCCTCCACAACCGCATCTTCTGCACCCTCAATCTGCTCCTGCTTCACTTCTCGTCCGTTCGCAGCGCCATGCTGCTCATCCTTGGCCGGAGAACTGGGTTGTCCAGTGCTGCTACTGTGACCTTGAGGACCTGGTTTATGTCGTTTGGCGCGCGGAGCATCGACGTCCACCACGCCCTGTGCTGCAAACATGCTCGCCTCTCGCTTCGACATCGTGCAGACACGCAAACACGACCGGTGATGGGGTGGAATTTAGTGTACTGGAGGGGTATTACTGCAAGAAACTGCAGAGATGGTCTTTCTCAATACTTAGCTTCGACCCTCGTCACCATGAACACATCCCAATTGGGACACATGATCACGTGTCACGTTGTGAGCCTCGGCGTTTCCCGCAGCAGCCACAGTGGGACATCAGATTTCTATTCTAACGGCGCGTGTAGTCTATATGACATCTACATAACAAGATTCCGTGGTATGCCACCATATGATCGACATTCAACAATGGGTTCCTTCAAATCCGTGAGCTTCGTCGGACGAGGACTGTGATTGCAGCCTCGCGACGATGAACTCTCTCATTTGTCGCTTTGCCGCGCGAGAATGTTGGTTTAGGCCACCATCGAAGGCCCAGGAAGCTTCCTTCCACAATAACGCGTCGCTTGTGCACGCGCGGACGGAATACTTCCGCAAGAGTGCTGCACCCCCAGGCTGCAGGCCAGGGTGTCAAACATAAACACAACAGATGTGTTTAACGAACGTACGTGTTCACCAAGATATGCAGTTGCATCCACCGCAAACCCTTTCAAGACAACCACACATCGACCTTTCTTCTCCTCCGCATACTCTCGGACCTCATCCATCGTCCAGGTATCGTACTCAGTCTTCACATCCTCGTTCGTGTTCTGGTCATCACTCGAGCTTTCATACTTCGCAGGAGCATGGAGATTTCCGTGGTGATGATGACCTTTTTGATGCATGTGTACTAAAGCCTCTTGGATATCGTCAGCACGAGCCGTGCGTAAACCCGTAGCGAAGCCGAATCGATTGAGGACGAGAATAATCCATTTCGAAGGGTCCCAATCGGAGGCGGTGGGCCCGGATCGGAAGTCGTGGGGGAAAGCATGCTATTGGATTTGTACTCAATTATCAATTCATTCACGCACGTGTTGAGACAGTGGGACATACATGCTGAAATGAACAGCATGTTGCGTGAGCCTCTGTGATAAGAGTACGAAGGGAAAACTTACGAAGTTATGATTACCCTCACCGCATGTGAGGAGTGCCAGAATCTGCGACGGCGGTGAGAGTTCGGACACTGTCCGATAGTCGCAGCAACGTGTGATCGTACCAGGTTCGTTCTCGAGGTGTTCTCGTCTGAATAAGGTTGGATGCCATCCCAGTGCGCTAAACTAATGACCAAAGGCTATGAGCAATTAGTATTGCGTTGTCCGAAAACAGGGCACGCACGAGTTCACCAAGAATGTGCAGTGCCAAACTAGATCAAAAATGATATCAGCGTTTGGAGCGTTGAGCGCATGCGATCGCATCGCCTTGCCGAGAACGTACTCATGAGTCTGGCCACAAGTCCTGCCCAGATGAACGAGCCCATGACATCTCCCCAGAGTGCTCCCATAAGAGCAGGGAAAATGAAACCTGTAGACAGGGCAAAAGGAACTGTAGCCTGTCAGATACGGCAGGAGAACAAGGCATCTCCGATACAACTGACCGTAGTACTTGTGTTGAATACGAACCACTAGATCGAGTCAGACCGTTGACCATGCTCCTCGACATGGTACGTGATCTCGCACCTGGGTCATTATCCAAATCGTCTTGATCTATTAAGCCCAATAGTTCGTACTTCGATTTGAAAAAAATCCAACCCATGTGGGACCATAACAATCCTTTTGTGGCGCTGTAGCTGTTTAGATGGGGTCAGCGTTATCTTCCTCATCCGCAAAGAATACGCATACGGGTCGTGAACCGGATCGTCTGTGAATCTCTATGAAAGACTAGTTGAGCCCCCTCAGGTTTTGCGATCATGGCGAACGTAACCTACATGGTGAAGACGATGCCTGAGAGACCTGAAAACAATGGCTCGCGTCAATGTTGAAGTGCTAGTTGCCACATTTTAGGATATACTTACCACCACTAGATCAGGATAGGCGTTGTAAGCTTCTACTAGTATGACTTAAGAGACGAATGCTACATACCTTGATTGAACCCTGGCATGCGCTGGATCCTAGTATTGCCAACACCATACGCACCTCGATGCCCGCACGGAACGAGCGGTGTGAATACAATCGATGATACCCAATGGTGATCCTTGGAAGCAGAAACTTTCAGCAAGCGTTGTGAACGAAGTAGATACAAACTCACCCAAAACAGGCAGCTTGCCAAGATATGAAACAAAGGACAAGGCTCGCCCTTTGCACGGCTGCGAACGGATAGTAGTACACGCCCACCATGGCGGCTACATGTGTGGCCAAGAAAAAAACGGCGTTCTCCCACCAGATCTTATTCAACGCCTGTACGAACGGCATGGATGCCTCCTTCACTGTCGGCGATCCCATGACGGACGTTGAGTCGAGGACGATAGAGGGAAGCGGATTGAACAATGAGGTCGAGGGTTGATAAGTCGACGGCGATGACCTTCGAGGGAGGACGTTTCGCGAAGCCCGAATCAAACCCAAACCCTGTCATGCCGCCGAGGGTGCATTATAAGTGTGTTCAGACCTCGGCAAAGCACTGCACCACCAGCGAAGCGACTGTGCAACGCAAGGGTTGCAGAGTGAGCGACTGAGACTGCATCTAATCTTCTCGCTCTGAGAGGGCACAGCGGAGGTGTAGGGTGAACGCGGCCGCTGACGCGGCCCAGCTTCGTGTATTAGCGCCTAGCGTTCGACGATACGGGTACGGATACAAGTGACGAGTAG
>SGPM01000235.1:0-43938 GCA_004802725.1 Antrodiella citrinella
GATGAACGAACGCAGTAAGGAAGTTCAAGGAGCCGAGGAGCTGGAGAAGAAGGCGAAGCACGCTGTTGGATATTTCAAGGGCGTCGAGCTGAAGACGGCCGAGGTCAGGGAGAAAGTCGAGCTCGAGTCATTGGCGTGATTTGAGGAATGGAGGTTGAAAACCCGTATGGTTATTTGGTATACATCCTTGCATTCCTTTCCTACTTCATGATTCTGGTTCCTGACATCCCTCTTGTCTGCTCACATTGGTTTCGGTCATGCTCGTACGGGAAACAGCAATCTTAGATATTTGTGTTTCCGTCATTCATATACTCCTTCCACAGGTCGCAGAAGCTAGTAGGCTCGGCTCGTCCTTACAAACCCGGCTCGTTCATATGATTTTGAGTCCCTTTCTTACAGTAACGTATTTTCCATGACTATTGCATGTATTTGTTAGCAACAGGTTCTTCCGAAATTTCAACCGAGACATCCATGATGGAATAGAAATGGTAAGGAGCGCACGTTGGGCACGCCGGGTATAGCAAACGCATTATGGCTGCAGGTTTCGTTGTCTATACGATAAACATCTTAAGCATAGTCACGGTATAATGAGAATCAACTACTCACTTTGTCGTCGAATAAATGTTTCGGACAGTCCAGCGCAAGAGCAAACAGCGGAAACAAGGATTGCCCCACTGCTACTACCGCTGCGCACATGGCTGCATCATACTCAGTATCACAGCAAGGCCGAAATGCAGACTCAATTCCACTTACTGATACTCCGCGTGAGGAGTATACCTTCGACGATTATTGAATCAAGACTCACCGTAAAAGAAGCCTACGTTGATAAACGCATTCCCGTATCTCATCCGCGAGAACCCTCCGCACGTCAGGGTCTGCGCTCGTCGCATTCTCTAGATTGCTAGCTAGAACACATCAGATATATATCTGACTAAAATGAATGTTGGATTCTACACGACTGGAATTTGGTAGAATGTGCTCCGTTCGCTGAACCAGCACGACTCGCAGCCATTTGGGGAAGAACACGTCTTGCTCTTGTCTCAATGTCTGTTGCGGGGCGCGATGGGTACGATGGGAAGTCACTAGTCACTACTAGATGAGACAATCATGGGCGTCGAAGACATGTAGCCCACCACACTCAGTACTCAACACTACTGCCTCAGATTGTTTTCGTGGTTATGTTGCCAGCTCACTCACTAGCGGTGCAAGGATCATAAGCCGATGGGTCATAGAAATCAGTACATCTAGTACTAGGGATGTACTTCGGATGGATGGACAATGTGGCAACAGCGGTGACCTCAAAACTCATTGAGAAGCTCTCAGCCGAGGACGAATGGGCCAAGGCCGTATACATGTTTTTCAAGGATGCGGACGAGTTCAAAGGATTAACGACGTCGACGGCACCCCTCGGAGGTCAGTTCATTCTGAACGAGATGGATGTCGGCCCAGCACCCTATGAGCTCCCGGTACACTGCCTGGTGCGACAGTCCTATCTGGAACTTTGGGCCTATATTCTCAGTCAGATGGAAGGTAGAACCGATGACAGCCTATGTACAACATCTCCTCAATCCAACGGGCTTACTACCGTCAACGGTCAAACCGGCATTGGTACGTCCGATTTCATTGTGGCAACTTGAACAAAGTCACCCGCCGACGTGAACGTCCACCGTGACAGGGAAAACTGTGTTCTTGTACTATGCATTCACACAAGCCGTACGCCTCCAGCCTGAGATTCCCGTCATACTCTGTTTGAACAAGGACTCCCTCGTTTACTGCGATTCTCGCACTGACACGTTCCGCGTTGTACGATTACCGCGCGCAAAGTACACCATCCGTCATGGCACCCTCGTCTTGGCGGACGCTGGAACTTTGGGAAATTTACCTGACGTCTTTCGACGGGACTGTTGCAATGGCTATGTTGTTCGAGCAACATCCCCGAAAGCTGACCGTTGGCAACCTTGGCCCGGGAGAGTACGGGCCTCTCGTTTGGATGCTTCCGTTGTGGACCAGAGAAGAGATGATGCAGCTAATGTGAGTGTGTTGATATGCATTCCATCATCGTCAAGCTTACTCAGGCTGATCGTTGTGTACAGGCAATACAAGCAAGCCTCAGGAGAACATCATTCAATTCGTGGAACGTATACTCCAGCAGAAATATACGATTTGTTGGGACCCACCGCACGAGCCTGCTTCAGTCCGATGACGAGGTCCATTCGGAAGACGGGCAGCCCCAAATCAGACTTTGCATCGCTCCTGCCCACCAGTGACATCGTCTACTTGACCACCTCCCCGATGGCGGTGGGGAGCTTCCTCGAGGACTGCCGCAATTTTGACAGATTTTTTTTCACCGATCCTGCGGAAAATCCTGCACCCTACGTTCAAATAAGGTACCATGTACCAACGCGCTTCTTGCGCCAAGTCCTCTTCCTCGGGTTCAAGGTCGGTGCGTACCACTCTGTCGCCGGGCTGGTTGGTATGTTCAGCAACAAGTGGGAATTGCTAGCTAATGTGTATGACATCCTTGTGCTGGATGTTCTGTGTGTGTATCACCTGCCCTTCCGCTGCTACACCGTCGAAGGTGGTCGGGCCGGACGCCCAGGGACTTTTACGCTGGGACCAAACCTTCGACAGGCTACGTACATCGCTGGCAACCCATGGTCTCCTGTCGACCGCACCATCTACGTTTCCCGGATGACGATCCCCTCTGTGGACGCGTTCGTCCTCACCGAGAACCGAACTCGGGTCACTATACTGCACAGTCAGATCGTCACCACCACTAGACCTTCGTCGTACATGATCGGGCCCAGGGTACCTCTCAACATGCAGCGAACGGAAGTTCCTCAAGCGAGTGTGGACGCCGTCGTGCGTATCTTCCGAGAGGCTGCAGAACGAGAGACGGACCCGGTACCTTTCCCGAAGCGGTGGTCTGCGCTGTATGTCACGCCGTTTGGTAGCGGGTGCGAGGTGTACGACGACGGGGAGCGGGTGGCGCGTATGCAGACTCCCCTGGCGCGGGCTCAGAAGGGTGACCCGCTGGTCAATGTGGGATGGATGCCGATGCCGATGGAACAATGTTTGTTGTTACCGCTAGAGGTATGTTTTTCTTGACTGTCCCTGGTCGCGAACATTGACGTGTTATCACGTCTATGTTTAGCTCGAGGCGGACGACTCGGATTCGGAGATGCATATTGAAGAAGCAACAGTGGACTCGGACTCGGACTCGGAGCTGGAGGTGGAGGATGAGTTGGTGGGCGAGCCGGCGACCAAGCGTCGGAAGTTGACTCACGACTGACCTTGAATGAGGAGTATGGAACGTAACAATATATCAGAGTTTTCATGTATATTTACGAGCTTCGTTGTAACAGGATGTATCGCTAGCTACAATTATATCCCACTTTTTTGTCAGTGTACGGTAACCGCGGGTGTACATGCACATATGCCGAGCAAGTATTGCAAGTCGTGCGATGTCAATTGTAATCGGCCGCCAACAGCGCAAACGCGAGCCATCCGTTAACCCAGTACCAGTGCCCTCAGGGGAGTGCAGAGGGACCTGGCAGAGGCTTTTGGTTCAAATTTGAGACTATTCTGTTCACATTCCAGATATAGTACTCTGATGAGGAAATCTGGACGACATGGTCCAATGATATAAGAAATGACTTCGCTATCTTGTACATAGGCGATCGCGAGGTGATTATTTCGTACTGGGAACATGAAATCTGTATGAATTTTGAAACCGCCCTTGAGGTAAAAGTATCTCATCTCAAATCAAACACCTCATGCAAGGTGAGGCCTTAAGTGTCATCAAGGCAATTGATAAAATTGAATGGGATGAAATTCCCTTCATATCTCGAGGTTTTCGATTTTCGAAGAGCTCGAGGTATGCAGGGAATTTCATTCCATTCGATGTTCAAGATCGTTGGAACACCACCGAATTTTGGTTCAACTGGAAGGTATACTGCACGTGGATCAAGTCTTCTGGTACTTATAGTGGAGAAGACTGGCAGTGTAGAGGGTATAAAAGACTCGTTGTACATAAGCCCGTTAGATCACGAGCCAAGACTACTACAATTCATGAGCAAAGAACGAACACACAACTTAGAATATAGACATACATTTGGTGTCACCGCGACATCCCACCATCTTCCCGAGTCCTTCCCCACCGTTCTATCTAACCGTCTCGCCACGCCGACGGCGAGTGTGTACTTGGCCATGATCACCGATTGCGTGCGCCCAACAAGATACCAAAGACGACAAAAACGACCGCCAACAACGCGAACGCGAGCAACGCAGGCGTAACGCGTGCGACCGGATACACGCCCTTCACGAGGGAGACCTGGACCGAAAAGTACCGTACGACGCCGATGACCAGGACCACGATACCGAGGGCGACGACCGTCGCTCCTACCGGTCGGGAATACCGATGCACAGATGCGCCCGACGTGGTGTTTGACAACGCGAAGAGCTGGAACAGGGCTGGTGGCCCCACTACCGGTCAACGAGGAGGGCCGGAGCAAAATCCAACTGTGAGACACACCTATGCCGGCAGACGCGATCGTCAAGCTCGTCCTCACGTACGCCAAAAACGTCCGCTCCGACGCCAGGTGGTCTCGCGCCACGCTCCCTGAGTTCTCCAGGACGAGACTAGGTTTGAACCTCCCTGAGACGAGCCCATGACGCTTGGGAGGCTCGTCATGTGAGGGCTCCGATGCAGATGCAGATGCAGTAATGGGATTCGCATCGGGGGTCTCGGTATTGTCGATATCGCCTTTGTCAATGAGTATCCGTGTAGTCGAATTTCGTCTGGTATCGTCGTCCCCCGTGATAGGGTCACGTTGAAGGCTCGTACGCGAAGGATGGGGCGAAGGGGGTGACTCTCGCTGCACTGCCATAGGTGACCCGTATAAACCGCTATTAGCAGGAGCCATAGTCGACGGTGGTAACGACCAGAGGAAGATAGTGCGGAGACTCCGCACTCATTTGCGATGGTGGTGGTAGCAGACGGAAGCTTATCGTAGACGCCTAAAGCTTCCATCTCTTTCACTGAAGTTCAAAACACACCAGGGAAAAAGAGAGGTAGATGATAATCACATTGCAAACCAAACATAATTTAACATTACAGACGAACATACAGGAAGAGGAGGTCGTCCACCGTGAGAGGACGAGGAGGGTATTACCTACTGTATGTGCACACGCGCGAGAGAGACGAGGAGGAGGGTCGCAAAGGAATGTGGGTGATGTTTTGAGGAGGAGGGGGAAACGGCAGGATTGGACCAGTCGAGTTTATCGAGTCGTGAGATATATGTACAGAAAAATAGAAAGGGGGAAGAAACAAGAAATGAATTATAGGATAGGCAGCACCTGGGGCTGGTTATGCATGTGGAGTCCTGAACGACTGAAGGCGTCGGGTGAAGCGAGGAAATCTTGACCGTCGTTCGCATCGCGGAGTCGTAATCGTCGGAAACCAATGCGAAAGAGGAGGAGGGCGAATCTTAAGCGGAAGCTCCCTGGGCCACCTCAAGAGCCATCTTCTTCCTCACAATCTCGAACGTCTTCAACATCTTCCTCCTCGCGCCGAGCGCAGCGACGCCCTTCGCCTCGAGCGCAGCTTCGTCCATCATCACCATGTCCTTCCAATACATCCCCTCGAAGTTCGGCGTGTACTTGTGCAGCCTCAAGCTCCTCAACCACCCGGGTATGTCCTCCAACAACTTCGGATCGACGTCCTCCTCGTCTTTCTTTCCATCCCTCGTGCTTGAGGACTTGAGACCAGGGCTGCGGACGCTGGTCCTGCCGCTCCTAGCACCAGGCGACGGCTGGGGCTGCATGCCCATACCGAATGCGCCTAACCCTTGCTGCCCGAGCTGACCCGTCGCCGCAGCCATCTGCATCGTGAGGATCTGCTCTGCAGAGAGACCCATCGCCGCGAGATTCTGCATGTTGTTGAACATGTTCATGTTTCCAAAGGCGTTGACACCCAATGGAGACATGCCCGCTGCCGCCAAGGCAGCCATGTTCAGTCCGCCTCCGGGCATGCCCATGCCCAAGCCGTTAAAGCCACCCATGCCGAGTCCGTTCATGCCATTGTTGCCGTCGTCGCTGTACCGACCCGAGGTGGCTGAGAGCGCCGGGCTCCGGGATCCATTCCATCCACTGGCGCCGCCAAATCCATTGTTTCCGCTGACGTTCCTCAAGCCGCCAGAAACGTTGCGCTGCTGCTGTTGCTGCTGCTGATGATGGTTATTAGTGTGTTGTTGTTGCTGCTGCTGCTGTGGTTGATGTCCAACGCTGTTGTCGTCATCGTTGCCCTTGGAGAGACGGTTGAGTCGCTTAGGAGGGTCAGACATGAGAGGGACACCGGGTCCATTGCCAGACCAGTCGTTGAGCTTGACGGCAGCAGCATCGAGACTCTGGGCCGGATTCCTTTCCTTCTGGAACATGGGGATCAATGGAGTGTTCACCATGCTCGCCCAGCTGTCTCCGACCATGGGAGACAACGCTTCAGAACCGCCTTCGCGAGGCGACTTGAAAGCGTTCGCAAGGCCAGAGAAATCTGTGCTCTTGGGGCGAGAGGCGTTGGCGTTGGGGGAAGGAATGGTGAGTTCCTGCGCGTTGTTGGTCTCGTCGACTTGAGCAAGCTGGTTAGGGGTCGCGTTCCAAGCGTTACGCCCGTCGGGACCGACTTGAGAAGCCAAGGCAGGAGCTGAGATCCTGTGCGAGGCGTTGAGTTTAGCGCGCTGCTGGGCCAAGGTCGCCGCCGGGTCATTGGGGGTCGGGGAGGCTAGGTTGTTGGCAGAATCCGGCGAGAGATAGTTGTTCAAATGAGAGCCAGAAAAGTTGCGAGCAGTGGGCGAAGAAGGTAAGTTGGACTTGAGTCCAGGAGACTTCAAGCTCATGTTTGCTAACTTGGCCTCCATTTGGCTCTGCATCGAACCTGGGGAATAAAGTCAATAAGCTGCCAGCGAGGAGGAGAAAGAAGTTGGACGTACCTCCGAGAGCAGGACTGAGCAAAGCAGTCATGGGATCGGCTCTAGCCATCTGCTGCAGGACAGTGATGAAGAACCTGATCTGAACCTGAGTAGAGTGTTGCAAAAGACTGTACAGAGCGGCTGTGCGCTCAGCTTCGGATAAAACTTTGAACCCTACAAAACAAAATATCAACCCCTGTACTGTTGCGCCGTATGCACTCAACTTACATTGCTCGATGGCACTTAATTCTTCTTTGAAGTTGACGTCCAGCGAGGCAGCAGCCATTTCTTCCTGAGAGTAAGATTACATCAGACATGCGCTAAACTTAGAAAGGCTGTGAACGCCTGAAGGGCTGGCGAACGATGAACGAATCGACCCATCTCACAGCGTGAGCGTGTGGCAGGATATGGCAGCGAACGATGCGAATGAGAACGGCAAGCGCCGCAACTGTCACGGTACCCCCGATGTGGCCTTGTTCAGAATCAAGGCATCCCTTGGTGACGGCCTCGCCAAACCGACCGAAGACAACGGCTCAAAGTAGCCTCGAAGACTTCGCCAAAGGACGTCCACCCGGCCCCGTCCAACGCCTCCGATCGAGCCCGCCACAGCCCGGCCAAGAACAACAAACGCTACTCACCAGCGTCACTTCGTAATTTTGAAGATTTTCGAACCATTGGTCGATAGCTTCAGCTGCACAGACAAACACGCACTACATGAGCACATCGAGCATCTGTAGTATGACAAAGGACGACTCACCTTCGGGCGTCTGGAACATGCCAGCGTTGCCTAGGAGCTCGCTGGTAGGTCTAGCACTCGCAATCGCACCGGGGCGAGGTGAAGCGGGAGAAAGGCCCTGTGCAGCCATGGCAGCAGGGCGAGAAGAGGAGGAGGGCCCCATGGACGCCCGGTAGTTGGGAGACCTGCCATTGGCGTTGCCCGCGGGGCCGGGAGAAGGACTGGGACTGGGAGGGTGAAGTTGCGCAGACATTGCGATGATATGTTTGAGTTGAAGATAAGATTTGTTGAAGCGACGTCGAGTCGGGCTGCGGTTAGGGGAAGTAGTGGGCTTGGGCTAGAAGCAAACGGCACGTTCACTGGGAGGAAACGGTGCGACGGTTGTGTCTAGACGAGACCAGCGGAGCCTGCCGGTCTAGCGAAAGACAAAGTCGACGAAGACGACTGGGGCGGACGATGAAGACGAGAACGAGAGCGGCGGCGGCGACGACGACGACGACGAGGAGGAGAAAGAAGCTGCTGAACTGGCTGCGTGGCTGTTGGAAGTAAATCAAAAACAGTCGCGGGCGCCAACACAGGGAGGACCAGTGGCACAAATAACGCCAAACACCGGGCAGTGTCCTCGCAGACTGATCTCTCTCACCGTCGTTTTGGCAGATGATGTGTTCCACTGATGAAACTGTCCCAGATCTCCAGAATCATGTACTCAACAACATGCAATTAATTGGGCTAGCGGGTCGTAGGATAGCATGGTACCTAGTACATATCATATGCCGAAAAGCTCTTCTTCTCAATGTCCAGGGAGCGCGGCGAAAGTGCCACACATATACAACAATAAGACAACGAAGACGGGTCCAAAGAATGGGAGGGTGCTAAAGAGTGGGATGCTCGGGTGAGCAGGAGGGTGCACAGCCTGCACGGGCAGGAACTAGATGCAAGGATGCGATCTATAGAGTTTGCGCCCAAAGGCGCCGGATAATCAGGAGACGGGAACTATGTGTGTGTGTGTGTGGTGAGATGCAGGTATTGCGTTGATGGTATGCTGACGTGAATGCAGATGAACGTGCTGGGCTGGGCTATCGCGGAACAAAGATGGCGACGAGAATGATGAAGGGTATATAGGTGAAGAACGCTATGCCAGACATTATGCGACACCGGAACCGCCATGATCGCGCATCTACAGCATCGCAATTTCGGTGAGAAGAAATGTCAGGAACTGTCAATCTGTATTGAACACGCACCATGCTCGACTTGGGGATCATCCAGTGTGACAGCTTTCTCCGTGTCTGTGCCCCCAACATGCCGGGTCTTGGGTATAGGTACGAACGATGCAATCCACCATAGTGGAAACAAGATGAAGCCAATGAAGAAGCACCACGCATGCAATGGCGATCCGTCCTCGTCTACACTCCTGAAATGAAGTCCCCAGGGCGTCGGACGGATAGCAGGCGGCCGACGGGGATCGCGCATGTGGTATGTGCTTGACCGACTGATAGAGGGAGCGTGAGGGGCAATAAGAGCAGAGATAGGTATCGACATCTCCGACATCGAGCGCCGCTCTGCAGTCCCACGTCGGTTTACATCGTGCAAGGACGAAGTGGGCGTTGGGGTATTTTGCTGGTTTGAACGAGTGGACGTCGCACGCGATCCAGTGCGGGACAGGTGGAGATAGCCTGGTAAGGGAGATGGGCTGGGGCGGATGGAACCTAATGTGCCAGGATTTTGCGAGGACGACCCGGGACGAGAGGGACTTGGCGAGGGCGAAGTGGCAGAAAGACGGACGCGCTTCCGCTGATAGGAGGAAGGCGCATGCGAAGACTCAGATTCATGGTGGATTCCTAGACAGACACGGAAGAAACCTAAATATCCAGTCATAAACGCGTTTGGAACTTTGCTCACGTCTACCGTTCTCCGGGATTACGAAAGTAGCTCTCTGACCAGTCTTCTGGTCGGGCGGTGTGATGTCTACTTCCTCTGCCTTTCTTTTTCCCTTCTGGTTCGTGGGCGTCTCCAGCACCGATAGCAGACCTGGCTCGCTGGACGTCCGCCTTGGTTTCAACGCAGAGTGTTGTTTTGGGGTAACGAGTGCATTCGATGTGCGTTTAGGTGTAGATGGACCTGCCTCAGATATCGGGGTGGCGGAATTCAGGATACTCCTACGGGGAACACGGGTGCTATTCGATGTCCTTGGTAACGTCGCAGCCGGCTGCTGCGCAGGATTACTCTTCGAGCGTGAACGCGCCTTCTCAGTCTGCACTGACATCCTATTCTCGTCGTCTAAAAGTGGCACGAGCCCAGAGCCTAGGGCAGATTCGGATGTATCGGTGGCAACACCTCGCGGCGAGTCAGAGTCAAAGCGCGCTTCGACTGGGATCGAGTTCTCGCCGTCGTGATCGAGCTGTGTAGAAGGGAGATTTTCGGGACGGAGGGTCGAGAGGGTATCACCACGCGAGTGCAGCGACGGGCCCTCGAGGAAGATGAACGGAGGGAAGGAGGAGGAGGGGGGAGGAGGGGGAGGAGATAGTGGGCTGAAGTCGGAGGGAAAACAAGAGAGGCTTGATGCATGAGGCTCAGGCACGTGTCTCCCACGCTGCACGCCCTCGGCAAATCCCTCCTCATCTCTTCCCAGCGACAACCTCAGCATTTCTCGAGAAACCTCCGCAGGCCATCCATATTCATGTATGTTCTCAGACGTGATGCCGACCGTAGCTTGATGCGCACTCCATTCTGCACTGGAACGTCTGCTCGGTGTGTGCTGCGACGGCGCCCGACTTCTAGGCGCCCGTTGCAACGAGTCGCTGGTCATGCGCCGCGGTGTCATTATCGTCGGGCTAGGTGCTAGCAGTGGAAACATATCTCGTACTTGTGGGAGGCTAGAGGACGCTCGTAGCGATCGGCCTCGCGAATGACCCATGGTCGCCGCGTCACCCGGATTCACGTTCTCATCGTGAAAAGTAGTAGCAGCTCTCGACCTGCTCCGACGCACGCGTCGAGGGAACGTATAACTTTGAGAATGGGCACGTGAACGCGACCGCGGGCGATCCGAGCTTTCGTGAGTCGTCGTCCTAGAGCGCGACGTGAGATTTGCGGTCAGCGCAGGGTGATCAAGCGGAGGCAGAGGAGGCGGGGACAGAGAGGAAGATCGAGGGCCAGGACGTTGCGGAGGTGGTGTTATATTGCCAAAGGTACGAGGGGATTCTAAACCAGTCTTAGGCACGCCGTTGCTCGAGTGAGAGTCAGGGTGAGAGCGGTGCGATGGGGACGAATGAGATGCTGAAATCTGTGTCATGGAGTTCTGGCGTGATGAGTTCGTGAGCGGAGGTGAATGATTGTGCGGTGCGTGGTCCTCGTAACGTGAAGACGTTCTGCTGATCGTAGAAGGAACGGAATGCGAGACTGCGACGGATGACATGCGAGACGGGCTGGCGTAATAGCGATTGACGGAGGTGACGGAGCCCTGGCGGGCGCGAGACGCAAGAGGTGGCGCGGAGGAGTCGACACTACCCATACGAGAGTGGCGTGCAGAAGACGACGGCGTGAACCGAGACAACTTTGGAGCAGTGCTCTTCTTCTGTCGTCCAAACGTGGACCAGGTGCCGGTCGATGAGAACTGAGACAAGCGAGGGAGACCGTATTTGCTGAGTCTGGACGAGCTCTCCCCTGGGTCTCCCATCCCAGAACTGAAGATATTGTCATCTATACAGTCCTGCACCTCCTCTGCTTCTGCTGCGCTGTGCTCAGAGTCTCGCGAGGAACCCATCGCAGTGGTGAAACTGTCCAGCAACGATCGTGTTCTGGTACGCAGGGGCACATCCGACTGCGCGGTGGCTTCTTCTCCTAGGAACGAAGGATTGTGCGCTGAGCCTACGACCGTAGCAATACTGTCCATGAGGGATCGTTTCCGCGTACGAGGAAGTCGTAGCCCTTGAGAGCCTTCGCGATCCGTGGGTGTCTCGGCGGCATAAGAGTCCATCAATGCATTGATATTCGGAACGATCAGACGCGATACCGGTGAATTCAATGGTGTGGGTTGTGGGTCCCGTAGAGTCGCAGTATCGCCGGGTTCATTGGTAGGTGGCGCGGAGTCGACCACCGGGGTACGTTGTGTGTCGTTTTCGCTGGAAGTAAGGCTGATCGCCCGTCTCCGGAGACGCACCAACAGAGAGGGCATGTTGGACCTGACGAACGACTGCGTCAGCAAACTGAACGAATATTTGTCTTACGTAGCTTCAAGTTGAAGCTTGAACACACCTAAAGATCGTTGAAATCAGGTGTGTATGTGCATGCTGGCGAGGCGGGGATATCTAAGAAGTATGAGCGAAGATGCAAAGGGTGTTATGTATGTTTAAGAAGGCTCCCGACTGACGGCATCAACAGGAACATCAGATGGTCTTCCAGTCTCTCTAGTCTACGACGTTGAACTTCTTGCCAGCTGAACCGCACCTCCCAAATCGAGCATGACACTCGCTTATCCGCACACGAATGTTCACCGGAAATACGAGAGTCTGGCAAGTTCGATCCTGATGGCCTCCGGTTACAACCGATTCCCTTCCGCTCATCTTCCGCTCATCCGATCGCGAGTCCACATCCCAACAACTTTAGATAGGTCAAATTTACAGTAAATTGCTCAGATATACCATGTAAGTACTTCTTGGCCACGAGCGATTGTGAGTCAACTCAAAAATCGCGCCGTTCCCAGGCCCGCATATTGCCGAAGGGCAAACTAATACGCCTGCGCCACACCTGAGCTACCTCAGCCTGAGCCTGAACTTGGCCTGAACAACACTTCGCGTTATTTCCAAGGACCGTGCTCAATGGTGATGAAAATGGTCGAGGAAAGCACCTCTCCAGACTCTCACCGTTGCTTTCACGCACCCGACCACATCACCGCCTCTCCCCACTGTCGACATCGACAACTGTCCAGTACTCTGCAACCCAGCTTTCAGCGTACGTGGCATCGGGTTGTGATTCATATTGCCGGATGAGTGAACTCATCCCATTGTCGTAGTAGTTACCGCATCCAGACGTTCTCGGTGCTTCCCTACATGCCGATCTCGTTCGTTCCCTCGACTTCAACCCGTCTGATCTGCACGCTTTCGCGGTTTCGGCCAGATTTTGGGAAGCCTTACTTCATCAGGTTCACCGCCTGCCTTTTCTTCTGTGCAAAGCGGCCGAAGTCAGGTGGCGTCTTGGAAGCAAGGCGACTGCCGTTCAATTGTACGAAGAAGTGAGTCATGTGTGGCATATACGATATTCATTGCAGAATTCTATTGCTCTCTTTATAGGTCAATGCAGAATGTGGAGACGATTCATTGGAACGGTGGATACGGGCGGCACGATCTGAGGTGTTAAGACAAACTGGCGACATGCGTAAGTCAAAAAAAAATCTATCTACTCGCGACGACAAACTGAAGCCCGTTACGGTTTAGTGGACGCTTGCAAGGGTGATTCTTCAATGGTCATAACTCCTGGTCAAGAATGGCGATCAACAGTAGTATACGATACTCAGTTCCCAACCTCTTTGGACCCACCACCCACAATAGCGGAAATGCGGGAATCTTGGAAGGAAGGTACCATTCTAGATCTCTCGCGGATATACAATAACTTCGTGTGCTTGCACGCCGTGGCAATCGAGGATGTCTTTCGATTCAACGATGGTGTAAGTGTGGTCTTTCGGAAAATGTGCTTATTCTGACCTTTATTGATAGATCATGCGGAGACTGGCTATATTCGGGTTTGATAAAATCCGGGAAATAACGTTACAAGGAGATCCTTTCGTTGAAGGTATTGTTCGCAATGTGGACGACGCAGGGTCCATACTGCAAGATACGTACAAGGTAACGAGACTTCAGACCTTATGAGTACCCACTGCCCATACACGGATCTGACCTGGACCTAGGCTCTGCAGGAAGTATGTGCATTTGCACAACGGGAATCCTCTCAACGAAGATGATATGCGACATACACCGGACGCTCATGCGTACCTCGCAGGTCTTACACGTGAAATCTGCGCGAAACATTGATTCGGTCTCGTATGTCAATACTGGAATCACACGTGGTATATCTCGCTCTACAGTCATCGTGAACACTCAACGTGGCATCATCCAATTCTGCCCCTTCGACGACAAGTTGACGTTGAACTGGATATTTTTTGTGCTCGCTTCAACGTACGTGCACAATGTTTGTTATCGTTGTTCCAGTTCATCCGTTGACCTTTAAACAGGCTCTGCTTCGTCAGGACGACATCGACCCATTCACAGCTGCCGCGTGATCTCACCATGTGTTCATTACAACCCATCCTTTCGAGGTATGCCTTTCGTAATTTGTGGAATTCGTGAGAGTCTCTGAACTGTATATAGGATGGAAACGGCAGAATGCAATAAGACATACCTGGTATACGAGGTTTTTATAGGTCCAGGTCTGAAATGGGCAAGCCCTTGTGTTTGAAGATGACTCGTAATCCCTTTAGATCGCCCGAAGATTCGACATAATCCCACCACTGCTCATCGCCCACAGTGGCCTCTCTGACAACGGTACAACCAAAGTCGATAACAACCACTCGCAGCGGCTGCCCTCGCGTCGGCGGCGTGAAGAGCAGATTGCCTAGGGTCAGATCGCCATGGACGACACCTCGATGCCCGAAACTGTCCACCAGTTGGACCACTGCTTTCAACGCGGGCATGTACGCTCCAAGCTCATCGGTGGTCATTTCGCCCAGGGTCTTGCCGTGGATGAACTCCAAGACGATGGCACGTTCGTCGGACTGCGTGACCATGTTTCCCGAGGTGATGAGCCTTGGGATGACAGAACCTTGCAGATCATGCAAACGCTGATACGCTGAGCATTCCTGTGTAAAGGTATGCGTCAAGCGGCGATAAAAGAACTCCTCGAACATCGCATCCCTCTGTGCGAGTTCATCTATATCATCCGGTTGCCGCTTGTAGAAGAGGCTGCTAAGCGCACGCGTAGACATGTGGGCGAGGTTCGGTCGAGCACATACAGCAGCCTGCTCAACCACCAAGGTCCACGGCCGAGTGAAGGCGCTCACTAAAGGCGGGTCCCTATCGTTCAGGAAACGAGGGTCGAAGATCTTGAGAATGACCCGTTCTCGGCGGGGTTGAGACTCCGCCAGCAGCACGACGCTCTTGGTGAAAGGCAGGAATGGCTTGACAATGTGATATTCGGCTATCCGACCGTCGCGTGTTCGCAGGCGAATAGAACGACCCTTGGCAAAGATAACGGGAGTCTTGTCGGGGACATATTGGATAACGACGGCAGGAGGGTGAATCGCGCGTCCATCCGGCCAAGCGACGTGCCCATGGACGAGGAGCCGTGGAACGTCAGGGCTTTTAAGGCGGCGTGAGCGTTCATACACCTTACGCACTGACTCGAACCGTGACTGCGCGGTGCGTTGCATGTATACCTCCCAAAGCACAGCTTCCGGATAGGAAGGGGGAGCCTTCTTGAACAGGTTGTAGTCTTCCAAGGTAGCGAGGCTCGCTTCGGTGGAGACAGCTGCTCGTTCGATGGAAAGACTCCATGGCGGGGGGATGAATTGGGCGAATCTTGTCTTCGCGAATCGAGCGTCGCGGACTTTGAGGACTCAGGAGTGACGACTGTCGGAGCAGAAATAGGCCGGAGGTGTAAGGTGCCTCCAGCGTATGTCAAGGCCTCTATTCGAGGGTGTATATGGTCATAGATACAGTGAATGTAGACCGTGAAGGTCTCTAATCTACTGTCCGGAGATGTCCGAACACTATCTACTCCGCCACGCGATCATGGCGGTTTAACTCCGACAAGTGTCCTTTCGGGCGGAGCCTCGGCGAGCAAGACGACGTACAAGCCAAGCGGCTGAAGTAGTTTGACGATGGTGTATAATGATAAAGAGGCACGCACTGTCGTGATTGGCTCTATACTCGTCTGGCACTGGCAATACTAGTGTTGCTGCCGAATCTGTCAGACATCCACACATATGGTTTGAAGGCAGTACTGGTACTTACTCGGGCGATACTTGAGGGCTCTCTGTCGTAAATTTCGAGTTGAAATAGACTGGGAGAACAGCAACAACTTGAAGATGTAGCCGTGGCAGCAAATCTATCTTGCGATTATAATGCGAGCTATGATTATGACTCACGCTGCACAGTAGACCCGCAAGCAATGTCTACCGTGGCGCACAAGTGGGAATAGACACTGGGATCCGGAGTACATAAACAAGACTGCATGTTTGACTCATCTTCTGAATGCATGCCTGTGCGCGTCACAATACCATTGCCACTGCCAGCCAGATTCCGCCTGATCAGGGACAAACATTCTTTTGCTTAACTTTTTGTGGTTATAATCACAAAGGATTAGCCTGGACTTCGAACTTCGAAGAGTGGATTATCCGAGTCAGCTTTGAGGTCAAAACCAATATATTCGCAATAGCTGCAAGAACTCTACATAGTAAGACAATGTATACTTACTCAATTCAAACTGCTATCATACAGCGAGATTTAGTGCGTAAGTTCGCCTGTAAGTCCTAAAACGGAAACACGAGTTCGCCCTGAAACTGGCGCCGTTGGCAAAGCCGTTGCTCACTGCCTTTCCACACATCCTCGACACCGTTACCTTCGACTTCCTCAACGTCCACCATGGAACGTCTGGAGTCTCTCGGAAATGCGCTCTCGCAGATCACGATGTATGACATCAAGTCCATGTACAACCAAGTGCGTGTATGTTGTGTACATGATACAGCAAGGACTTACAGTACGTTCAGGCCAAGAACGTTGTGCTTAATGTCAGCGAGATGGAGGGCAAAGTCCGGGACGCCACGAATGACGAGCCATGGTGAGTCTGGGATGATCAAGGTAGCGACACACCAGCTGATAAAGGTGTAGGGGTGCGAGTTCAACGTTGATGCAAGAGATTGCTCAAGGGTGCGTACGTTCGTAGTCCGTCGCAGAACCATAGCTTATTTCCGTGTGTTCGAAACACAGGACATTCAACTTGTGAGTATCCTGCCGGGCTGCAGTTGCTGTATATTGACAATATCCGCCACGTAGTCAAAACTTCAATGAGATCATGCCATGTATCTACGCTCGCTTCATGGAGAAAGAAGCAAAACAATGGCGACAGATATACAAAGTACGTAGATCGACTTACTCAGAGTAATGTATATTCATGTTCTTTCTGCCAGGCTCTCCAATTGCTCGAATATCTGGTCAAAAATGGCAGTGAGCGCGTCGTGGACGATGCCCGGTCTCACATCGCGACTATCAAGATGCTGCGCAACTTCTATTACATTGACGAGAAGGGGAAGGATCAAGGTCTCAATGGTGCGTCCAAGCTCCTGCTCATTATTTCTCTGAAACGCGCTGATCAATACCGTCCAAATTTAGTCCGGAACCGCTCGCGCGAACTAGTCGAACTTTTGGGTGATGTAGAGAAGATTCGGCAAGAGCGTCGGAAAGCCAAGACAAACAAACACAAGTATACTGGTGCAGGCAATGACGGCGGGTCCAGTTTCAGCTCTGGTGGTGGTGGACGATATGGCGGGTTTGGGAGTGATAGCTTCTACTCGGGAGGCGCCGGTGGTTCTGCCGGTGGTGGTAGTGGAAGCTACAGCGGACGCGACGGAGGTACGTTTCACTCATATCTTAGTTGAGTACAGGTCTCATCGTGTGGCAGATTACGACAGCTACGGCGGAGGAGGCAGTGGCGGCTTCAGAGACTCAACCTCTCGGAAAGGATATGAAGAATACGAAGCTGGAGATGACGACGTTGTTGCTTCCCGAAGGTCTAATTCTATATCGTCTCCAACTTCCGCTGGACCCCGTCGCTCCTCAACATTCCCTTCGTCTCCGTCAGTGCCGGCCGCAAAAGCACCAGAACCTGCGCCGGTAGTAGATTTGCTCGGAATGGACGACTTCTCTGAGCCAGTCGCCGCTCCAGCCACCAACAAGGCGCTTCCATCTGTGGCTACATCCTTTGACAGTGAGTATAAGTTTTACACATAAAGGGCCGGTGCTGAGCGTTAAATGTCACAGACGACGACGATTTCGGTGGCTTCCAGGCTGCCACTCCAGCGGCTCCTACGGTTTCAGCCAGTCTTTTCAATGTTGCCCCGCTTGCTGCTACACCAGCTCAGGCCTTCGGTTCCGTCCCGTTGGCACAGCCCGTGAAGCCTATGTCCCCACCTCTTATCCCACAACAGCAGCGCGTCCAAGGGAATATTTTCGGCGCACTTGGTGGCACATCGTCGCCACCTCCCATGGGGATGGGATTGGCACCTACACGTTCACAATCGTACATGTCACCGCAGACTATGCAGCCGCAGAACAACATGTTCGGTGCCCCCGTCATGGCACCGACTGTGACAGGTCAATCGCGGTCTACGCCTGGAGTAGGCACTCCCGGTGTGAACGCGAAGCCAGCTGCCGCAGGGCCCAAGTCCGGCGGTGGAAACTTCGATGACCTGTGGGCGATGGGTCTTGGCGGGTCTGGAGGCTCTGCAAGCAAGAGCTCGACGTCTGCTGCTCCTGCTCAGAACAAATCGATCAAGGATTTGGCTCAAGAGAAGGCTCAGGCTGGGATTTGGGGAGCTGCGCAGAAGCCACCGATGGGTGCAGGATTTGGATCGTTTGGTGCTACAACGTCGAACAACGCAGCTCCGTCTTCCTCGTCGAACGGTGATATCGACGATCTTTTATTCTAGGTACAGGTACATGGCTCTATTATTATTCAGGAGTGCATGTAGACATTGGGATCATACATATGCATATGTCTTATCATTTTTCTTCCGTTGTCCATGCTACCGCTTGGGATTGGAACTATATAACTGGCTCGGAGCGATACGATTACTTGGAGGAATGACAGTGGGCGCTAATGATAGTACTTGCTGGCTTATTACTCTCATGGTCGGACCGAATTTTACGATATTCTCGACTATCAGTAGTCTATCACCGTCTTCTTCCATACTGCCACAATCTCGTCGTGACCTTGGACCATATGGTGTATGGAATGATCAAATCCTGAGGCGAAAACGGTGTTCGGAGGCTGATTTCAAAGTCTGTTTCCATTCACGCCTCATGACCTCCAGGACCAGCAGCGACCGCTCATATACGTCTGTACCGCTGTGGTGTACCACACGACGAACGAATGCACCCGTCGGAGGTGTGCTATGGCCTGAGAAGTTGATGTCGAGGTCGGACTTGTCGGAGGGTCATGCGCATTCTTTTGTCGCCCTCATATCGCCTCTCTGGGTCCCTGCACTTGACCTGCACTGACGTCGCATGTGCTCCGTACCTAGCATGACCGAACGTTTTGATCGAGACTGGTCAACGCTTAGCGATACCGGCAGCCTACAAGAAGCACTTTGGAATACTTCCGAGGTTGAAGCGTGCCCTCTTCGACCACAGACCAACACATACCTCCCCAGAAAATGGCGAAGACATCTGCTCTGCTGCTCGTCTCAGCGATGCTCGCGGTCCTGGCGCCGGTGAATGGGCTCTGGCCGCAGCCTCGGAACCTTACCACGGGTTCCTCTGCGCTCAAGCTCTCTGGAGGGTTTGAGATCTCCATCGCTAGCAGCCTGTACAACGCGCCGCAGGACCTGCAGCAGGCTATCTCCCGGTCGCATGGGTTCTTGCAGACAGACAAGTTGGAGCGGCTGGTCGTGGGCAGAGGTGATGTGGACAAGCCGGCGCTGACGAAGGCGAAGACGTTGAGCCAGCTCACGGTGTCATTGGACAAGGGCGCGACGGTGCAGTCTATCACGGCGGAGGCTCAGAAGCCTATTGAGGAGAGGGATGAGGGATACGTCTTGGACGTGCCTGCGGATGGCTCTGGTGCTACGCTCACGGCCAATTCGACCCTCGGGTTGTTCAGAGGTCTTACAACCTTTGGTCAGTTGTGGTACCAGTCCGACTCCACCACATACACCATCGAAGCTCCCATTCACATCGTGGACTCTCCCGCATACGTAAGTGTCTGTTCATCTTCTCATAACGCCAATCTCTAAAATGGCGCCGTGTTAGCCTTACCGTGGATATATGCTTGACACGGCGAGAAACTACTTCCCTGTGACCGACATCAAGCGCGCCATTGACGGTATGAGCTGGGTGAAGATCAACCAGTTCCATTGGCACGTCGTCGACAGCCAGAGTTTCCCTCTTGAGGTTCCTGGCTTTGAAGAGCTCGCTCAGAAGGGTGCTTATGCTTCATCCATGGTGTATACCGCGCAGGACGTGCAGGATATTGTCGAGTATGCAGGAGCTGTAAGTTCACCTGCCACTTCTTTGCCTACCAGCCACCTGATCTCTAAATTCTATAGCGTGGTATCGACGTTCTGGTCGAGATTGACACTCCAGGACATACGTCGGCTATTTCCAAGTCACACCCCGAGCACATTGCTTGCGCGGAATCCACCCCTTGGGCTTCGTTTGCAAACGGTAAACATGTTGTTCACCTACTCCTGGTGTTTTGCTCATGTCATTACATTCAGAGCCTCCCGCCGGCCAGCTTCGTCTCGCATCCAACGCCACTGCCGAATTCACCGCCAACTTGCTTGTTGCGGTGTCTAAGCTCTTCCCCTCAAGTATGATAAGTACCGGAGGCGACGAGATCAATTCGAACTGTTATGCTCAGGACGCAGAGACACAAGCTTCTTTGAACGCGACGGGTTTGAACTTCACCCAGGCCTTGACAGCGTTCACTCAACAGAGCCACAACGCTTTGATCAAAGCTGGTAAAACGCCTGTCGTTTGGGAGGGTGCGTTTGTATTGTCATTCAGCAGCACAACGCCCGAACTGACGCTTGCATATTAGAAATGATTCTGAGCTTCAACGTCACTCTTGCTCCGGAGGTCATTGCATTGTGAGTCGTCGTGATAGCCGAGTGAATGGAGGACTCACGTTTTCGTAGGGTCTGGATCTCCTCTGACGACGTCAAGGGTGTCGCAGAGTCCGGTCACAAGCTGATCCACGCTGCTTCTGATTACTTCTACCTCGTAAGCTGATGCATCGCGTAAACATTGTATGGAGGTCCTAACATCATGAGTTTAGGATTGCGGTGGAGGAGGATGGGTTGGTGCCAACCCTGACGGGTTAGTGAATTGTCAGATTCTCTTGAAAAGGACACGAACTGATATTATTCTCTTCCGCAATAACAGTAACAGTTGGTGTGATCCGTTCAAGACATGGCAATATTCCTATTCGTTTGACCCAGTGGCAAACCTGACCGCAGACGAGGCTAAGCTCGTCCTCGGAGGTGAGTGGTACTGTTGATGCCATGTCATACATTTGTGCTGATTGTATGTCTTTGCTAGGTCAGCATTTGCTGTGGACTGAACAAACCGGGCCATCTAACCTCGACCCCATTACTTGGCCTCGTGCCGCATCCTCTGCTGAGCTTTTCTGGACTGGCCCTGGACTCAACATCTCAACCGTTCTCCCTCGCCTGCACGACCTGTCCTTCCGGTTCCAGCAGCGTGGCATTCAGACCATTCCTCTGCAGCCTTTGTGGTGCGCCCTCCGTCCTGGAGTCTGCGACTTGACTGCATGATTACGTTGCGATATCGAACGTTTCAATTCCCGGACTTAGCTATAGTATATCCTTGCTGTTGTGAGTTCTTGATTCCGTGCTAAGATCTTTTGTATACCTCCGTTCAGACTTTGCGAAGATTGAACAATTAACATGCATCGTTATCAGTTCATGATCCTCTTGGCTCCTCGAGCACACTGAGTACTGATCAGCCGTTCGATGTTTGAAATTAATGGACTTCCCGCAGGCCGTCTGGAACGACTTTTGCTGTCCTAAATTCCAGAATGACCACCAATCAACCGTTATCGAGTAACATTTTGAAAGTTCGATATGTTTTCTAAAGCTTACCAGAACACGAAATTTAAATATAGAGAGGGGGGGGGGGTGACCCGCCTTCCAAACATACAAGCACCGTTGACACCGGTACCTCCCGCCCATGCCGTCTGATTCGCTGGATCTCTTTGAGGTCTCCCGGTCCTCCGCGTACCGTCCCCTGCCGACAAGTAAGTAAAAGCTGTTCAGAAATCGGTTCTAACATCGTTTCAGGCGCGCCATCCATCGCGATACGGTTAGAAAACCCAGAATCACTGTCCCATCGTCATACAACTTGACGCCAGCAGTCTGGAACTTGGAAGTTCTAAATCCCTACGGGAAGTCATCCATTTGACACTTACTCCACCCTCCCTTTATCGCAATCCTCAAGCGAATGCTAGCTAAATTTACAATCTTGGATATCCAAATGCCGTCCCTGGGCCTGAAGCTTGAAATCTAGGCCTGAAGTTCCACATGTGTGCGCATATGGCCACCGCCACACTATCACCGTTAGACAGCTTCAGACTTGCTTCAGACGGCTTCGTGCTTCGTTCGCAGCCGAAAGAATTGCAAAACGGACATGTGACTTCTCTTCAAGAAGACCTGGTGATCATTCTACAAATCGTCTGCTACTCCGTTATCTGCGGTGGAGAGGAGATAAAAGGTAAGATGTTTTGAATTCGAGTACCAGCGCGTTACTCAACATGAGGATGCACAGTCTCTTCACCGTCCTGTCCTTGGTCTCAGCTGTGTGGGGCTTATGGCCTATACCAAAGACGCTGACGACAGGCAACACCTCACTCATCCTATCTTCTAATTTCCAGATCAATGTGAACGTGGCCCACGCTCCATCTGATTTGTCGAGCGCCGTCCAGCGTACGAAGACGAACTTGAAGAACGACAATTTGACGCGTTTAGTCGTGGGCGGCGGTGCCGCGGACGCTCAAGCTATCCAGCACGCCAAGACTATCTCCTGCTTGACGCTCTCTCTGACGAAAGGTGCTGTCGTGCGAAGCATCTCGGCAGAAGCCATCCGACCTATCGATTCGAGGAGCGAAGAGTATGCGCTGAGCGTTCCCGCCGATGGATCTTCAGCGACTTTGACGGCGAACTCGACGCTGGGCTTGTTGAGAGGGCTCACTACGTTCGAGCAGTTGTGGTACTTCACCAACAATGAGATTTATTCCATTGAGATGCCGGTGGAGATCACTGACTTCCCTGCATACGTGAGCTGAGTCTCTTTGTATTTGTTCTCGCTCCAGCTCAAAATGTATCCTCAGCCTTACCGAGGTTTCATGTTGGATACTTCTCGCAATTTGTGAGCATAGACTCGCTCTGTACAATAACTATGTGTTGACAATATTTTTTAGTTTCCCTGTCAGCGACATCAAGCGCACTTTGGATGCCATGAGCATGACTAAGGTAAGCACTCAATTTTTGGGTGCTGCTGATACTGGGTCTCTGAATGTGACCATCCTAGATCAATACCCTCCATTTGCATGTCACGGATAGCCAGAGTTTCCCCCTCCAGATCCCCGGATTTACAGAAGTGTCTACGAAGGGTGCATATTCGCCTGAGCAGGTGTTTACTCCGGCCGATGTGCAAGACATTGTGTCATACGCCGGAGAGAGAGGTATAGATGTCTTGGTTGTAAGCTGGAACTACCCTAATACAATGAATGGTGTTTCACGATGGGATGTCAGGAAATCGACACGCCTGGCCATACAGCGATCATCGCTGAATCGCATCCTGAACATGTCGCATGCTCACAGGCCACTCCGTGGTCATCTTTCGCGAACGGTATGTCTGGTTCCATTCTCGACCCACAACTACTAAGTTGCTCACACGTCGCCACCAGAACCACCTGCAGGCCAACTCCGCCTCGCATCTCCCGCCACAGCCAACTTCACCGCCGAACTCATCTCCGCTGCAGCTCAAATGTTCCCTTCGTCGTTCTTCAGCACGGGCGGAGACGAGGTGAACGAGAACTGCTATACGCAAGATCCTGAGACCCAGCAGATCTTGAATGCGACGGGGCAGACTTTGGAGCAGGCTTTGAATGCATTCACGCAGGCTACACATGGTGCTTTGGAGAAGCTGGGCAAGACTCCTGTTGTTTGGGAAGGTAAGTGCAATTCAAAGAGATGTGAAGACGTTGTTTCTGGGGTTGATATCTTATGCGCAGAGATGGTCTTGGATCACAATATCACTTTGTCGAATGAAACCGTGGTGATGTACGGCTTGCTGTCGTGGTGCCGAAATTCCAAGTTGACTCTTAAAATTCCACGCTGTAGGGTTTGGATATCGTCCGCAAACGCTGCCGCCGTTGCTGAAAAGAACTTCCGACTCGTCCACGGTCCTTCTGACTATTTCTACCTGGTGAGTTATGGGTGACAAGCAGGAAGTACCTGGAGGAGCTCATCTCTTTCGTCTTCTCGTAGGATTGTGGTGCAGGAGAATGGATCGGAGATGATCCCACAGGGTAAGATTATCACGGACCCAGAGCAATGATGTGACTGACGCTCTTTGCAGAAATAGCTGGTGCGATCCTTTCAAGACGTGGTCGAATGTGAGTGTTCCTCACATCATCTATAGTGCCAACAATTCAATTCTCATGGACGACAGTCATACACCTTCGATCCCTTGGCCAATATCTCAGATGCCAACGCACATCTCGTTCTTGGAGGTGAGAGCACCCTAGCTTTCAATCCGGCACTATTCGCTGAATTACTGGCAGGTGAACAGCTTCTCTGGACCGAACAATCCTCTCCGACGAACCTAGACTCTATCGTATGGCCCCGCGCAGCCAGCTCAGCAGAGGTGTTCTGGACGGGTGCGACTTTGCCCGACGGCACCCCGCGTAGCGTCGACACCGCGCTGCCACGTCTGCATGCTCTGCGGTACAGGATGGTGCAGCGCGGGATAAACGCGATCGCGTTGCAGCCGCATTGGTGTGCCATTCGTCCGGGAGTTTGTGATCTCAATTATTGAATGTGGGGAGTCGCGGGGGTGTATATATCGGTGGTGCAGCGTACGAGTTATTCCTCGAGACTTCTCGTGAACTGGCTATAGAACTTGTGGTGCTGAAATTTACTGGACTTGACAAGCATCAAGATACGACAGAGAAAACGACACAAAGTACAGCTGTTATGCAGCATATAGGTTATATGACTTACCTCGTGCACTCCTGAGGCCTGATCGACATGATCCTCCAAAACGTATCCACAAATCTTGCTCTGAGCATCTTGGTGTAGGTGTCGAAAAAAAGAACAAGTGGCAGAAGTGGCAGACGATCACGAAGGGAAGTGTGACAGCCCAGGAGAACGTGTCCTAGCACTTCTCAACCATGTTTATGTTTATTGGCGTCGCAAGGGGGAATGTCAACTTTCTTTTTTTGGCTTCCTCATTTATTGTCTTGCAGGGCCTAGCCCTATGGTAGACAAAACTACAAAAGCAAGCCACTACAACGTAGCGTGGGGGGTAATGAACAACTAGGAAGATGTCAACTTCAACCCTAACCTCCCAACGAACACGGGGTATCTACCACAACTGACAGCAGGGATATCATGAACGTGCGTGCACGTCTGACCACCACCAAGAACACTACGGAGACAAAGCGACAAGCTTATTGCAAAGCCTGCTGCTGGGCACTGAGAGTGGTGGAGACGACGGGGCAACCTTGGCCGGGTCCGTGCAAGTTCTGGAGAGCGATGATGGCGGCCTCAATACGTGCGGATTGGGAAGCCACGGAGTTGTCAATGGGGAAGGTGACCTGGACGGAGGGGCTAAAAGACACAGAATATTAGCATGAGACAATTGCAAGAGAAATGCGAAAGACGTACTTGTTCACAGCGTGACCAGCGGCAACATCAGCCTGGAGAGCGGTGATGAAATCGGCCTGGTCAGGAGGGCACGCGCAAGGGACTGCGATGGGCTTGCCATCGGGGCCTGTGGATAGCACAAACAAGCGATGAGCACTCATTACTGAACGTTAGATAGGACACATGCATACCGTTGACGGCACCATCGCAGTTACCGGTACCCGTGGGGTTCTTGCCAGCCGTGAATCCGAGGCTAGGAGCCAACGCGGCGACCTGAGCAGGAGTAGCAGTGCCACTGCTCGAAGCCGCGTTGTTGGCCGGCGGGGGCGCAGCGGCGGGAGCAGCCGGTGCAGTGCCGTCGGCGGGCTCAGCGTTGATAGCCTGCTGTTGAGCAGAGAAAGTCGTGCCAGCAACAGGGCAACCCTGACCAGGACCGTGCAAGTTCTGCAGGGTGGTGGCAGCAGCGTTGAGACGAGCGCTCTGCGAGGCCTTAGAACTGTCCTCGGGGAACGAGAGCTGGACAGACGGGTTATTGATAACGTGCCCAGCGGCGACATTGGCGTTCAACGACTGGTGAATGAATGAGCTAATGCATATATTATCAGAGTATTAAAACGTACCGCCAAGAAAGAAGCTTCATCGGGAGGGCAGGCACATGGGATCAGAATAGGCTTGCCGTTGGCATCGGGGATACCGTCACAGTTACTTCAAGGAAAGACGTGGTCAGAGCAATGTACAATCAATACAACAGATATGCCACTCACCCAGTGCCATCGGGATTGACACCAGCTTGGATTCCGAAGGGGGGAACAAGGGCAGGGTTGACATCCCTCTTGATGGGGCGGGATATTGTCGAGGCGGCGAACAACGCAGCAGCGGACAAAACAAATGTGGAGAACTTCATGTCGTTATATAGGTGCAAAAAGGGGGCAGCAAAGGAATCAAGTCAAAGTAAAGAGAGTGGGATGTTCGATCAAGAACTGTTTGGAATGGATGACAGGATAATGCTGCTGCGTCTACGCAGAGGAGTACACAGTACGTCCTAAAGGGAGAAAGGAGGAGGAAGAAAGAAAGCTGTCGAGGGGGGATGAGAGCAAAACATTGTTCTTGTAAAGCTCTTTTATATGCGAACAAGAGCGTAGTGTCCGAGCGGACCTATAACCGCACACGCGTCAGAGGGATCCTGTAGTGATCTTTTTCAAAGATCATCATCCTTAACAATGCAGACAGTGCAGTTGTCATGGTGAGCAACGTATCACGTCCAAGATAACAACCGAGGCCTCAACTTGGACGGAAATTAGGCTTGTGTCCTCGAGGAAGATCTATCGAGCATGATGCATGATTCATTGACGTGGATTCTGGGGAAGTTCAAGGACTCGCTCATATCTGACTGTTGGACCATCGCTCTACGAGACAGATGAGAACTGCAAATGAAGACACAACGGCATACCCATCTTGATTAATGATTCGGACTGGATATTGAGAAAGTTCATCGCTGGCACTGCCTGGCAGAGCCTGGCAGTCAGAAACAAGTGAACTCGATGTTTGAGGCGAACTTAGCCTCTCACGCCAATTTGGCGGGTAGTTCGACTTCGACGGACTCGGACGGAGTATCTAAACAGGCCCAGGTTTGTGATCGATATCATCTCCTCTGTAGCAACCGCGAGCCAAATTCTCACTGCAAGGCTCAAGCTCATCTCCTCATTCCAGGCAGACGTCGGGCGTCGCGAGGGAGTAGGTTGGATTTCAGGCACCTCGAAATTGCGAACTGTTACTGCCAGCAAACATATACCGGGGCCGGGATGTAAGCGCATGCGGTGGACTTCCCGAGGACCACTTAACCAGTTTGATTAGTGATCAACCTCAGGTTTCGCATTCTACAGCCAAATATTCGGTGAGTTCCTGCAGATGCTTCCGTTCTAACGATTGTCTCCCGCACCGAGGTCAGCCAAGGAGACTACTTCCGTTCCATCACAGCGGGCATCACGCCGTATTGCACGTTAGAATACTGTGATAAACTTATGACAAACTTGAAAGATACAATATTATCAGGAAAATCGAAACTCGAAACTGCCTGCAAAGGGTTGGCAAAATTTGCGATCTTATCTAGAGATTGCTACGGAACTGCGAATGAGAAAGTCCAGATTCTCGCTCCAATACTGCTCGATTGTTGCCACTCCGAATACTCGAGCGCGATCATGACAACCTTGACGAGATTGTCAAAATATTGTCGATCGCAACATGAGGAAAACATGCGTGTAGTATTCCGATCTTTGCCAGTGGCAACACTCGTGCAGTACTTTGCATTTTGTCACATTATTCTGATCGAGACTAAGCTCACAAAGATCAAAGATTGCGGTCAAAACTGAGAATTTTGTCTGATCTTGAAATGTAGTAGGCGTTTTATGGGTATAACTCATGGCGGAATAATGTGAATGCGAAGTACTGTACGAGTGTTGCCACTGGCAAAGATCGGAATACTACACGCATGTTTTCCTCATGTTGCGATCGACAATATTTTGACAATCTCGTCAAGGTTGTCATGATCGCGCTCGAGTATTCGGAGTGGCAACAATCGAGCAGTATTGGAGCGAGAATCTGGACTTTCTCATTCGCAGTTCCGTAGCAATCTCTAGATAAGATCGCAAATTTTGCCAACCCTTTGCAGGCAGTTTCGAGTTTCGATTTTCCTGATAATATTGTATCTTTCAAGTTTGTCATAAGTTTATCACAGTATTCTAACGTGCAATACGGCGTGATGCCCGCTGTGCATGCATCTTTGACAGAAGAGAACATGTCGTGCTGATCTGCGAGGCTGCAGCCTGTATCAGGTAGAAATGTACAGACGGCTCTAATAGCCTTCTCAGCGCTCCGGGAGCTTCGTCGTCTTTGAAGTTCACGGCTTCAAGCTTCAAGTTGACAGTGCCATCTTGGTGCCATCACAACTCATGTTTTCAACATGTCTTTCCAGGATTGTCTCGCCGATCCTTTGAACGGTGTGCAACGTGCGATTTTCCAGCCGCCGAAGCAGTGTACGATTCTTCTCTGGGCGCTGAGGTAGTAGCTCGCAAAAGTTGTCGGTTGGACCCAGACTACCAAGGATCGGCCTATAATGACTCAGTCAGTAGTATCAAGACTGTCTTGTGTAATCAAAGTTGACTTCGTCTTGTGTTACAGGTTATTGTATTCATGCTTCACGATTTTTCCATCATGAGATGCGTTGAGCGGTTCTCTGCGAACCTAAATCTTGAGTCGCACAACATTGTGGAAGAGGCTGTGGGCATAGTCCACGGGGGTTCCCCTCCATTCTCATGTCAAGTGTCAAGGCTCTGCATATAATTCACGGAATTTTGCTGTAACAGCAACGTGTAGAACATGTGTACTGTACTTACCAGGTTGTGGGTTTCTAGTATTTAGGACCTCTCAAGGGAGTGAAGTTACGACTCTTCACTACTGCAGCTCTCGATATCTGTACTCTTTGACGACCGAGAACCTTCTCTCGTACCCCCAGCGAATACTTCACGATATGGTGGTACGTCTTCATGATTTTAATTGGATACATGAACCGTTCTCAACGCACTACACCTTCGTTAGCATCTCCTTCCACTCGCCACCAATGATCCCGTATACCGTGAATGTGAGTGCGATCTCCCTCCCAACTCGTAGCTCTTGTTGATCTCCATGGTCCTTTTTCCAGCGGAGCGGCTGTTCAGACAAGGATGGCAACACCCAGGCAAGACTTACAAGCTGAAGAACATCTTCTACGTTATACAAGACGGCCCGGAGGCGCAGCGTCATCTCTTCAACAACAGAGCTTACTTGTACGCCTCCTGTCCCATTGCTATTCTGCGACTCATTCAATCGCCTTGGTCCTGTCAGGTCACAGCTATGCGGCAAGTACGGTACCACGGCAGCTACCGTCGAGCGCATGCTCTTTCACGGGAGCAAGCGCGGCTGTTACCTCGGCGAAGACAAGACACAACTGTATCCGTGCAACAATACGGACTGTTTCTTATGCTTGATCCTCAAGTGTTCCTTCCAACTAAACAAGATCAGTGAGCGACAACCAGTACTGCAACATGTCACGACTGAGATTGACGTGCATTTTGCGCCGTGCTAGCGAACCCTCGTCTAATGTTCGGCAAGGGCTTCTACACGTCTAGCGTCTCATCCAGTAAGCTCCCAGTGCCCAAAACTGTAGAATCTTAGCGAACCGCTACTTCTCAGAATCAGACATCTACGTCGAGAACCGGAAGTACATCAAATCGAGGCAACGCGCCATGTTCCTCAGTAACGTCTCCATCGGACGGTCTCAAACGCTGTACCAAGCAGACAACGCACGCACGGGTCCCGACTTCCCATTCGATTCGGTAGGTCCATACTAGCGAAGCCTTTGCACTCGGTGGTGGATTCTCATTAGTTGCTGGCGCAAACAGGTGGAAGCAGCTACAAAGGCAAACGGAGGAGCTGTGAACTACCCTGAGACGGTGGTGTATCGCGAAGACGCTATCCTCCCATCCGTGGTCATCATGTATACCAAATAGGCTGTTCTAACAGGCTTGATGAGACTGTTTCTGGCGGACGATCGATACTTATGTGCCCCGCGTGTACTTACTAGTATTTGTACAGCTGTTGGAGCGATGATTGGGAGGCTCACATAATGTTCAGATTGCTCAATTTCTACCTCAGCGTGGCATCTGCAGTCGATGGGACGCTCTTACACCGTTATCTGCAAGCTTGCGCCCTGCTATGGACTCTGAGCGGCGTCCCCAGGCATCCCTGTATGCTTGCTGTCAGTTTCTGACGGATACGCGTATACATGCATCCCTGACATGATTCATAGTGCGGCCAGCCATGTTGGTTCAGTCGACAATTAGGGAAAAATTACCCAACTTGAGTCATTTCGCAGCTGGACAAATGTTTTAGAACAGAGTGCTGTAGAGATACAAGCTTAGCGTATGGTAGCTCGGACTGAAAAGAGAGACGATGGGTGGTGATGGGTGAGGTGGGCAACAAAAAAGAGTATGGGTACGACAGCACAAAAAAACACTGAACACAACTCGGCACACACACACAAGAGAGTAGGATAGAGGGGCAGGCAGGGTACTTCAATAATACGATCGAGAGAACTACACAGAACAGAAACACGAAATAAGAGCGCAATAAAACGGGTGAGCGATCGGAAACTGGGAAGGGGAAATAAAGGGAGGATCAATGGATGCCAAGGGAAGGGGATTATCATTGGCGTGTATAAAGTCCGTGGGCAGCCATTCCCCAATGCACGCGTACGCACTTGAATGATGAAGTGTAGCTTAAGAAACGATGTAGCAACCGTCACCTCTGCTTTACATTGCCGCCAAGCCCATGCCCTGAAACGCCGCCACGCGGCTACCAACCATCGGCGCGGGCGTAGGTTGAGGCTGAGGCTGTTGACCAGCTTGGGCTGCGACGCCTGCAGCAGGCGTAGCGAGCTGCAAAGTCTGCGTCTGCACGAATACGGGTTGGCTCTTCTCCTCGAGGTCCGAATAGATTACGGTCATCTCTTTCCGCGACTTTTCCCAGTTCTCGGGATCCCAGTACGAGTAGCTCCCGCGTTCGCCGCTGGGGACCTTTTGTGAGGGCGACGTGCCTGACTCCTTCGTGATCCATAGTCGCATTTCCTTGTGGTAACGCCAGTTACGATTCCATCTGCCGGACTGTCAGCTCCAAGGCGTAAGAGTGGATATAACGAATGCTTACAGCTCTTGCGCAGCTAGTTCTTGCATGGCGTCACGTGGCGACGAATAGAACATGAAGAAGAGCGTCTCATCACTGAAAGCTACAGCTTTACTCGGACCCGGTGGCGGAGGTTGTACGTTATAACACGTTGGTAAGTGAAAATCCGGCTCTACCGTATGCGCAGCGGAGGAGTCTGCCCATGGTGTGATGAACGTTGAGTATAAGCTCCTATTAAAGGTCATCAGCACGAATACATCTTACCAACCAAATCAACAACGCGGTAACCCCTCCTCAAAAGACAAGATAAACAGGGAAAAAGATACGACAAGTCACAAGACACCAGCGAACTTACCCAGGGTTTTGCATGTCCAACCCCATCGTCCCTAAATCTGTACCCACTGACAGTAGACTTGTATCCAGATCCGCACTCTTGATCAAAGCGAGCAGACCCAACAAGCCCCATTTATCCGCAGGCGACATCAAAACCTGTTGAGCCGGGGTTTGTGGTACCGCTGACGATGGCTGAGTGGAACCTTGTAGGGCCGAATCGCCTGCTACTGTGCCGTTCCCCATGTATGGCGTATGTTGTGGTGCCCCGCTTACAGGTGGCTGTTGCTGTATCGACTGCGGTTGCACTACTTGAGATGACGGTGGTTGCTGCCCTTGTTGTTGTGATGGTGCTTGGCTGAATGGCGCGGGTGGCGGAACACCTGGAGGAGCTCCTAGATGTTGGGTCTGTGGCGTGGGTTGTGGCTGCTGTGAAGATGGCAGATGATTTGTATGTGAACCATTTGAGGCAAATGCACCTGGAGATTGCATTTTTAGTCTGCTGATCGGTCCGTCCCTTCGAGCAGTATTCATACCCATGTTAGTCTGATTCAACTTCAAGGCATAATTCTGTTGTGAAAGCGGTTCAGTAATTACAATGAGCACGGTCTCAAAAACACGAGCAAGCCAATATGTATGCAGCATAACATCGGGGAGGGGATAACGACGCAACGCAAGCAAATAAAGACGTACCCGCTTGTCTGCCTCTGTCTGAAACCCCGCAAGCGCACTTCCTGCGCGACCCAAATTCAACAACCCTGGCTGTTGTTGTCCTACAGCTAACGAACCCAACATGCCTTGTCGATGTGACTGATCGTTCGTTTGTTGGAATCCATTGAGACCTGGTGGATGACCGTCACCGTTCGGTGGTTGCTGGGAAGCTGGTGTTTGACCACCGAGTGCTGGGAAGTCGTCTGACGTGAAATCTCTTTGCTGGGTCGTCGCTCCGTTCCCCACTGGCGCCGTATTCGACGCTCCTCCCACAGCTGTCCCCGCCTGCGTCGCGTAACTTGTAGCATTTGTTACTGACGGCGTGTTCAGCGCATTAGCCGGCATTGAGCCTAACGCCGGGAAGTCGTTTGGATCCAGCCCTACTTCGCTTGCTGATGATGTTGACGGTGCCGTTGCAAGAGATGAAAGTGCTGCTTGTGCGAGATGGGGAGGTAAACTGGGATTAGCATTGGTCGTCTGCTGCTGTTGCGGTGTCTGCGGCCCCTGCGGTGGTAATGGCGTATGCGGCAAGGACGCCTGCGATGAGTGGGGTGGTTGCTGCTGAGATTGCTGTGGCTGCTGCTGGAGACCGGGGCCAAATGAGAAGCTGTTTTGTCCCCTTTGCTGCATGAAGCCAGGACTGGGCTGGGAGACCATGGTCTGTCCCCCTCTATGGTTTTGCATGGCTGGATACTGGGGCATGACATTCCGCGGAGGCATGCCAAATCCTGGATACGGACCACGGAAAGGGCCTCCTCCCATTGCTGGACTGGGGCCGAGGCTCGGAGGGCGTTGTGGGGGTTGACCTGGGGTGCGCCAACGACGATCAGCGGGACTCGGTGCGCAAAAAAGGAGAGAAATGTACCTGCTCGATTCATGGATTTTGCTGCAAGAATGTTGGGCAAAAATAAAAGCAGATGTGGACGACGGGGACGACGATGAGGACGACGGTGTAAAGCGATGAGATGAGAGTTGGCTCAAAGCGAGAAAGTCGCCAGTGGCAGCGACAAAGTCAATTGACGCCCGCCTTTCTCCTTTTGCCACCATCCTCCTCCTCATCACTTTCCAACGCGTTCGTTGTTCTCAACATCATACACAGTGACCATAAAGGCGTAGGAACGGGTCGTTGTGCGTGCGTGCGTGCGTGCACTGTCGGTGGCAGAGAGGCAGGATCTCGGTGTCGACTGTCAATGAGAGATGGAGGTACGCTGACACTGATGGCTGCATTTCAAGCTCTGTATCTCATGAAACGCACTCGACAGGTCGTTAATCAACGTGCTGCATTGCTGTGTAACTACGAGGTGCTTACTCTCCTCCGCACGCTCGAGAGTGATTACATCGCAAAGACACGCACCGCCTTGAGAATTAAAAAAGAGGAGGAGGCAGCTGGGACTTCTTCCTCTCGCCAGCACATGGCTCCGGAGGAAGTACTCGAGAATTTGAGGACGATGGAAGTAGAGGTGAGTCGTCGACCCTCAATATAGTTCTGATAACCTCCGCTCATGCATTACTTTAGGCTATCCAGTATCTCTCGGCCGATTATCAACCCACACAGATGCAAAGTGAAATAGGCGTGGCCCAACTGACGAAAAGGTTAGGTGCATATGAGTTGACAAAGGCCGAGAAGCTGCAGATAGTGAACTTGGCACCGACAGAAGCAGTCGAGTTGTACGTGGTGCGTGTCTCGGACCACTCAGACTACTACGCCGGAGAGGGATTGCTTTCTCTTGGATACCTGCAAGAGGCCTTGGGTGGCTTCATGTTTACTTTACCAGTTGGTCGAAAGTACAGTCATGGAATGACTTAGGAACTTTGGTCGCTGAGCAATCCCCTCTCCGGTACGTGACCAGCATATCGACACATAAAGGTTCTGACCGAACCTTTAGATTGTTGAAGAGCTAGAGGACCGTCTGGGTGATAAAATGGATGATATCCTTGCCAACGTCCGCTCTTCTCTCCGCGACCCTGCAGGACCTCCGGGACCATCTGCTCAGACTGCTGGCCAAGCGGCGACCGCACACCGCGAAGTCGAGGTTTATCACGAAGATACCGAAGCTATGGACTACGATCCGGACGATGTCTTCGATGATCACGGCGAAGGAGCTGGCGTTGAAGGAGATCTTGACAAGGACGACGACGACGAGTAGCATACCGAAAGTGCTGTAATTTTTGTAACTTGTAGCTGGTTGTTTTGGCTTCTGTTAGTCATCGTCGACTACCCGCGTGCCGTCGATTGTTCGAATTCGTTCAGAGACGGCGCACGTAGACTGCGCAGTTCGAAGAAGTCACCTAGGGTTTAAAAGGTTTGGCGTCATCAAGCGGACGACGAAGTCCGGATTTGGTATACTGCGCTTCAAAAAAAGGCTTCGAGGTATATTGAAACTCCGACACATGATATGAACGAAATGTGAACTACGAAATGCAGTCGTGCATTTGACGATACCGTCACGTAGACTGCGGTTCTCGCCCTCACTTGGCCACGAAGTCTCCCCTGTTCACCATCCTGATGTTCAATGGTACTTGCCTGGTCTTTCCATCACCTGCGGGTGGACGAACGACGGGGGTTTGGAAGTTGTTATACATCCATCGGATCTCCTTGTCGGGTGAAGGGGAGAAGTGTAATGTCGAGAGCAGGGTAGTGAGCACTTGTTCTATATGAATTTGTTAGATTGTGGTGGCGCTGGGGACAGAGTATAACGACACTCACTAATTTCCATCTCGGCGAATCGGAAGCCACTGGTCGAGATGGGTCAGAAGGTCAGAGAACAGAACAACAATCTTACTTACATGCAGGCGCGTGGACCTCCGCCAAACGTCATACTGCAGATAAGATGTCAGATGATGCAAGACAATCCAACGAACAGAGGAACGCACATGGACGAGTATACCCCAGGGTATCTCACGCCTCCCTCGACTCCCGGAGTGTTCTCATTCAAGCCAGGGGCTATTCCCCCGTACGCAAAGTCATCATCCGTCTTTCCAGCACGCGAAGCGCGAGAAGTAGTATCGCCAGAAGGGTCAGTGAGCCACCGTTCAGGTTTGAATTCGAACGCGTCCTCTCCCCAGATTTCCTTGTTGTAGTTCGCTCCGAGGATGGAGCACCCGATGTTGGTACCTTTTGGAATGGGGACTACTTTCATGCGAACACCTGATTTGCAGCGGATAGGGAATTGCAGCGGGAGTTGGGTATCGACTTTTGCTCTAAATATGCGAGTCAGGTCAGGAAATTTGTTTGTTTGGGTAGATGGAAAAATGTTAGCTTACACGCGTCCCACTTCACCAGCGGGGGGATAGAGTCTCAGGATCTCCCTAAGAATTGCGTCCAAGTAGGGCATGCCCATGAGGATATCATATGGCAGCTCCACGTCTTCCCAACGAACCTCACGATCTGGTTCAATTTCGGATTGGAAAGTCGCATAATGTTGCTTCGCGACTTTTATCTCTGTACGAAGACGGGATTGCACGTAGTCGTCAAGCGCAAGAGTGTGTAGGATACGGCTAAGCGTGGAGCTGGTGGTCTCAAACCCAGCGAATAGAAGTCCGCTATGCGATTGAGGTCAGTCGTCACCACAGTGAGATGTGAGCCGGGACGTACCTCATCTGGCTAAGGACCTCCTCTTCGGATAGCTTCTCCATTTCGTGAGCTGAAGCATTCGCCCGAACTGGTAGTGCCATCAGGATGCGCAAGAGATAAATGTATGAGGAGGAGAGACATACGCAAAATGCTCATGATGTCCTTGCCCTTAATTTTAGTAGCCCAGCTATCGTCTTCAACGTCCTGTGCGCGCATCTCGCGCTCCATATCCGCCTTCCTCTCGGCAAGAATTTGCTTCGAAGTGCTGTACAGGACGTACGTGCAACGTCGCATTTCTTTCAGTGCTGGTATGGGTAGCACATCCACGATCTTATTGCGCCAATACTGTGAGATGTAACCGGTCATGAAGGGGGTGAACATGCGGATCGGGCGGAGGCGCATGTTGAGAGGCCTGTCAGAAGAAGTTCAGCTGAGAAATTGAGATTCGCAGTGTAACGACATACACAATCTGCTTCAATGCTTGCACATAGTCGGAGGCAAGGTTGTTGTTGTCCAATGAATCGAACGAGTAACCCATGCCTGCCTGAGCTATATACTCGATAGACGTCCGGGACATCCATTCGAGAGTATCAATTTCCGTCATACCTGAAGTTTACGCGTTCGTCAATATCGACTTGCACGACGGTGTCAAAAATGCTTACCTCCAGCCCGGCTTATTTGCGAAGTAAGGCTAGCGCAAAGCTTCTGAGCGATTGGCTGTATCGCCGGCAACATATCTTGCATGTTAGACGTGGAAAAAGCTGGATTGAGCATCTTGCGTTGCTTTCGGTGTTGGTCGCCTGGGGTGGAAGAATCTCAGTCGTAAAACAAACATTTCAGCGATTCAGACTAGTACACACCACTTGTAGCGAACAGACCGGGTCCAAAGACAAGGTAATTTCCACTGTGCGGAACGTTCATAAGTGGTACGCAAGTATATAGTCGCGGCAATCGTTACCTCTGAAATATTGGCGACATTTCAAAAATCTCCTGGTCTTTGACAAGAATGTGATACATAGCAAGCGGATCCGACACCAGCATTATGTCCATCTGAATACGCATGAGCATGAGGATAAACGACAGTCGGACGTCACTCACCCAGAATGGCCCCGCGTACTTGAATATGCCACCATACGTCTCAATGTTCCGCAGGATAAAGTCAAATCCATCATAGAACATACGGTGAAACGACCCTATTGGTAAATGCACCTGTCAGAAACAGCATAAAAACATATTTCCACTACATACCTTTCAGCCAATGATCTTTTGGAGGCCCACCGACGTCCTCGTAAGACCCTTCCGCCTCGAGATCGGTGAGCTTTCTGAAGATGACATAGAGACCAGCGGCCAGAAAAATGTTAGTGAATGCTTGGAACCAGAGAATGCCCATGACGGTGTAAGTCAAAGAGTGCCCCGTGCCCCTAATAATATCCAACGGCGGGTTCAGGGGTTCAGGCATATACGTACTATTGCATATGAGCGGCGGAATGAGCGCCGCACTCTGCGGAATGCTGACTCAAATTTTGCGTATAATTCAACGCAGAACATTGCGAATGCGGCAGAAATTGAGATTATTCGTGAAATGGAGTGGCCGGACTGCTCAACGTTCAACTACAACGTCAAAGCGAAGCTCTCCAAGTTTAGAGTGTACACCACTAGCGCCCATAATGATCTCCGAAAATTCCGGATTGGGATGTTACCCCAACTTGTATCCGGACATGCTTGAACCATGCAGAAAATCTGGTTTCCTGCACCTGTTTTCGTCTTCTTTCGTCGTCTCGTGAACATTGTATCAACGCTATCTATCTCGCACCAATATGTGTTGCAGCAGAAGTCCGTGGAAGGAGGCTCATTCGACTCCAAGGCAGCGAAGACGAATGTGTGGGGTTTGAGCGCGTTCCGAACGCTGGACTGGCTGTCATGGGCAAATTCTCCCAAATTCGCACTCGAATATCAGCCGGAAGACCAAATCTACGAACCCTCAGGACATTCTCCATCTGGTTCGCCATCCGGAAACCCACCGTCACCGTCGCCGTCACCCAGATACCGTCCGCCAGATCAGATTCACGCATTGCTGGATAACCCGGTCCTCTTGGATCCCATTCGCAAACCTCGACACCCTATAGTTCTTTGCCATGGTGAGTAGGAGTGTTGGAAGGACGGTCAGAGACTCACCTCGTCGATTCTGTATAGGACTCTATGGCTTTGATGTTCGCGGGCCTGCCATATTCCGAACCCATTATTGGGCCAATGTCCTCAACGTTCTTCGTCAGAAAGTAGGGGCAGACGTGATCGTCACAGGAGTTCCTGGGTGCGTCGCTAGAGAGTATGTGTCGCTGCTCCGAATTGACAGGTGGCTTTTAGTACTGGCTCCATAGCTTCGCGGTCTGAAAGCCTGGACCGACTGCTACAGAACCGTGTCGCAGGACGTGCTGTCAACTTCATGGCTCATTCCATGGGTGGCCTAGACTGTCGCCATCTTATATCCCACATCAAGCCTACAGATTACACCCCAGTCTCGCTGACTACCATTGGAACCCCACATAGAGGAAGTCCATTTATGGATTGGTGCACTGTACGTACCATTTTAAGGGACTCACCAATGTTGACTAACGCACATTATTCCAGAACAATCTTGGCTTAGGGAAGCTGCCAGATCAAGAGGGGAAGCTGGCCGCAGCTGCCAAAGCACTCACATCACAGCTTGAAGAATCATTCTCAAGGAAAGGAGGGTCTAGCAGTGGCAAAGCGTCCTCTTCGCTTTCTCTGTCTTCCCTCCCCTCTTCTTTCACCACTCTTCTGCTTTCCCTCTTTGACTCTCCCGCATATGCCAATCTTTCCACGGCATACTTGAACAATGTATTCAACCCCTTGACGCCTGACGACCCGAACGTGAAATACTTCAGCGTTGCCGGCCGCATAAGCTCCATGAACGTCTGGCACCCACTTTGGTTGCCCAAGATGGTCCTGGATGGTTTCGAGGAGAAAGAGAAAGAGCAGGGTCGGTTGTTGTCGCTTGCGTTGCAAGAGTACGAGCGGTGGGGCAATGACGGTCTCGTCACTGTACAGAGTGCGAGATGGGGCGAGTTTATGGGGATCTTGGAGGAGTGCGACCACTGGTCACTGCGAGGAGCAGCAGGCGTGGAGATTCCGGGTGTTTCGGTTCCTGGAGTCTCTTCGTCCAAGCCGAAGGAAGGAGGCGACGAACGGGAAGGATGGAGCCTCGGAGACTGGAGTAGATTTGTGCGTGCATGGAAGAAGGAAGAGAGGGTCGCCAAAGGTGCAGGTATGGCGGTGAGCGATGGCCAGGCATCGTCGGAGGAGACGCAGCAACAGATGAGGGAGGAAGCCTCGAAGATGGTTGGCAAGGAGTTTGCGGACGAGGTGGTCAAAGCATCCACGGACAAATTGTCTGCCGTCTTCGACTGGATTGTCGATCAGGTTCCTTCGCGCAAGTCGTCGTCTCCCGCATCGTCGACGCCACGCCCTCAGACTTCGTCCTCCTTCGGGGGAATACCTGCCGCGCGACGCTCCCCAGAGAGGGACTCGGAGAAGAGTGACCTTTCGTCCAAGGATGACTTGGAACGATTCTATATTGCACTTTGTAGAAAATTGTACGATGAAGGATTGTAGAATGTATACCTAATTGTCGTTATTTTGCTCTTCTTCAAGTTGTTGCGATGTACGTGATGTTATTCATGTGACGTGTCACGTACAAGGATTGTAACATCGAGTTAACGGCACTGTCACGGCGTGTTCTTTGTCTTCGTTGCAGAACTGTTGTAAGTATGTGGATTGAACAATGTATTCATTGTTCTCATCTTTTCTATCCTCAAGGCCCAGGTGAAGATTAAAACTGGATGCTCACGATCGCTTTCGCGCTGACGAAGGTATGTGCCCTCCATTTTGTTGCTTGTCCTGTGCTGATACCGTCGTGGCTTAGAACAATAGTGTATCATGGCGACATCGGCAGTAAGTCAGACGAGGACCGGTGTCAACCAGGCGGTCTGTTGTTACTTTGTGCTACCAAGCGCCGCGTAGCTTTTTGTTGTGCCTCAACAGTGGGCTTTGACCTTCACTGGCACATTGCTGTCACGTAGTTTGGCCACTATGTACACAAAGAACGGAAGACATCAAAGGATTGTCATGGCCACGAGGCCTTTTGTGCTTTGGCCCTACTCATATATAAAAGGTGTATTTGTCTGCAATGTCTCTTTCAAACACAAACACCATTCAAATCTTACATCGCCTCTCAATTTCAAATTACACCATTCACCATGGCCGCACAGCTTAATGCTAACGCAGTCCCATTCTCCCCAAGACCCATGTATCCAGACGAGTATCCTGGGGGACGAAGTGACGGCTATACTCCGCAGACCATTCCGGAGCTCGCCCGTTCTCTATCCGCACCTTCCGTCTGCACCCTCGAGTCGGACTACATCCGGGAACTATGGGCTAATAACACACCTCAAGATCATCGCAAATCCTCCCTCCCCACCGACGACCGTCCATTGTACCAAGATGACGACGCTCTCGCAGCCTGGCTGCTGTCTTCTAGTGTTGTTCCGAACATTTTGAGCCGGCCAAATACCAATAGCACTGCCCGACCTGCCTCGCCCGTTCGTGGCGACGTATTCGTCAACGGATACACTGCTCAGACGTACATCCCGTTGGTCCTCCGGAAACGCGCACGCGCAGATCCTGTCAACTGCTCTCTCGGACACGACATCCCGTGGGGCGAGACTCACCTATGGACTGAGCCTATGCGGAAGGGATGTGGCCAGACGTTACACTCTACGCGTCTCATGCAGTCAAACACCGTCGCTATCTGTGGCCCGTGGAACGCTCAGAATATCTCCCAGCTCGCCGGTATGGTTTGCGAGCACGCCATGCAGGATAGCGGTCCCATTCCTTGCAACAATGCGTTGTTCGCGAGGCAGTTGTACGAACGCTTCTTGGAGATCAGTCCGCTTGCTGCGAGTACATTTCAGAACCAACTCATGCAAGCGGCGTTCGCCGAGTTCAAGGCCTACTGGACACCGGTGAGTCTTTGCTATCCTTCCTTATCCAGGATCTTGTACTGATGGAATTGCGCAGACAATGTCTTCGTCCATTCTCAATCTCCCGACGTGCTCGCCTTACCCTCCTCACGCTCATCCCATGCACCACCTCTCGTGCGCTCTCGCCATCGCCTCCTACATAGGCGATCTATACAGCCTCGGGCTGGTGAGAGGCCCCATCGTGCTATTGTGCTTGAGGCTGCTCATCGACAACATGACAACCATTGAGCAACTCCAGGCAATACACGGTATGCTGACACACTGCGGTTCGGCGTTACCCTTCTCCGTCAACATCCGCGACGTCTTTGAGGAGCTGTCTGCGAATGCGCTCAACATTGCGCCCAATGCGAGCTCAGTTGGGAGTATGTTCTATACGGACTATGTCCAGCAATATGTACAGGTACGCATATCCTTCTTTACCATCTCATGTTCCATAGACCGATCGTTTTTCGTCTTCTCCAGGGTATTAGAGCGACATTCGAAGCATGGGAAGCCGATCCGCCCACTCTCGAGGAGCTGGAGAACCCAATCTACCCCACGTCGTCCAAGCCCACCAAGCTAACTAGGTTTCAGTTAGCATGGGATTGCAAGGCCCCCTTCTAGTACGTCTCTGCCGCGGCGTCTCAGTTGTGGTCTCGTACTCAAGAGTTTCAAACAGGTTCACCCTGGCTTCGTCAGATGGCCCCTCAAGTGAACTCGCTACCTTTGGAACCGGAGCAGCCTAGTCTCAGCGTGTCCCATTCCCCTGTTGCCCTGTATTGGTTGGCAGGTTGGGGGAACAAAGGACTTATGTGATTGGAGCGCTCTCGCCTCATTGTCTATCCTCTATGTTCTTCTAATCCGTCGGTACCACTCTCTTTCATTGTCCCGACTGGCCCGCCACTCATTATAGTACCTACACGTATGTGCGCAAGTGTATTTGTATAATGAACTCACGACACACCCATGATCAATATAAACATCCTCAGTGAACATATCTCCTTGAAGTTTGCACTATCTCGTCTGATCCAATTAAGGTCAATGATTCTAGGCTTCTATCATGGTTGCAGCTGGTACACATATCGTACAATCCCTACAAGTTGGCTGTTGCTGATGCTCCCCATGATTCAACTTCTTCTCTGGATGTGGCTTCGAATCCACTCTGCTGTATCCTCAGTGGTATTCCATAAAGCGTTCAATTTTGGGAGGTTATAACTTTTATCCGCACCCTCTGGAGGATATAATGCCAATGCAGCAACTGCCATGTACGTGTGATAAGGATCTGCACGCAGTGTGAACTTAGAACCTGAGGCCATTCAGAGCAGAAGGACTTACCTGGTGTGTCTTCTGGCGCTTTCGCTATCCCACCAAACTTGAACTGACATTTGGAGAGAAAGGAAGCGAGTGCTGTCACATTTACGTACTCGCTGGCACCTAGAATCTGCACATATGGATAAGTGCGGGTATTTATTTGGAAAGCTATGATCACGTACATGAAGAGATGCACCAGCCCAGAAGCAGTAGCAGGCATCGGGGACCTTGTTCGTTCGTCCAGAGAACCCGCCGACAGGCGTTTGGTTTTGTAAAAGCCATCGGATGGTGCGAGTACGTTCTTCTGGCGATAGATGTGGCGAGACAGAGGATGTCGACTGCGATAGTGCCAGGTAGAGGGAAGCTAGAGCACAATAGGTCGTTCCACCTACATTGCGAAATGCAGAATATTAAAACAAGTTGTCGTTTACGAACACGATTTGTGCATACCTAAAGCTTCGCCTCCTGGAGACTGCCCGTATCCCCCTTCGTAATTCTGAGCAAGATTGTTGAGCAACGTAATTGTCACTCATGTGAAAGCACTCACACTGCAGCGTTGTATATACTTCACCGCCGATCCTACATCTATGCCAGACCAATCGTCTAGAATGCTGCTGATAGCGAACGCGCAGTACACTTGTCGCAAGTCCGAATCGCCGCCATTGGGAAGTGAGGTGAAACTGAGCTAGGCATCAGTCAAGTGACACGATACATTCTTGTCCATTTCACCTGCCATCAGCGCGTTGGCATGACCGTACCAACTTCAGGATACCCGGTTTGTTTAATCTCTCGAAATCGTCGCGGAGAATGGCGAGAGATAGGAGGGCGGTGTAGGTCATGATGAGGTGAGGCGTGTCGTATTCTGAATAGTCGTCCTTGCCCTGCAAAGGCGAGGTCCTCCAATGAGCAATTTTGCGCAAGAGAGCGCAGCATAGAAACGTACGGATTCTGCTCCCTTCATGTAAGATCCTGGTCTAAATCCAGTGCCATACTTTCCGCCTGGACGGCACGATTCGGAATCGTCAACACCGACTGTCCGCTAAGGCATCGAGGAGATCGTGACGAACTGCATTGTTGCTCCCATATCCACCGCTTCCAGTCTGCCTGTTCTTGATCATCTGGTGTAGTCCTCAACGCTCCGAGCAAGTCAAGTGCACCTAGACAATAGAAACCGACCGCCAACCTGCACCAAGGTCAATATGGGTTTGTAATGGGAGTACATCCTACTGACCTAGTCGTGTCAGCCTCAACATGAGACGACGGCAAACCTGAGATACATCGTCTGCAATGTGCTGCGTGCCCTGAGCGAGCGAATGGTGGGAGGGTCGATGTTCGTGTGTCAGACATGGAGACCAAATGGAGACACTCTGTTTGCAGCAACATTGAATCAAAATCTTGATCGCGCCGAACTTGAACTACACTCGAAGCGCCCACTCTGGCGACGCGCCGAGTCCTATTATCCTCGACTAAGGCGACTCAGACTCAAGTATATGGTGCAAATGAATCTCAAACTTGGCAGCAGTACTTCTTCAGATGCACGTATGCCGATGCTGTCAATCCTGGCCTGCACATTGGTGATTTTTATACAGGATCTCCATCGAGCGACTTGAAACGCGCTGTTAGACATACTTATCGTCGGTCCCATATGCATTATCCATCTCGTCGAACGACGGTACCAGATATGAACGTACGTCGCTTGTCGCACTTCAGGGTACCCTATCTGACCCCTCTTAAGTGGTACATAAGTACCTTTTTATCTCCCTTAAGGGGTCCCTAATACCGGTCAGTGGACAGTGTAGTGGCTGGTTTCTGGCCACTACAGGCATGGATCTGGCCACTTCATGGCAGTGTCAGCCAAGCAGGAGTGGCCTGTATGGCCACTTTGCTGGCCACATAGTGGCCAG
>SGPM01000236.1:0-43812 GCA_004802725.1 Antrodiella citrinella
CACAAAAGTAGGATGAGTGGCACGGGAGCTTCAGCGTGGAACAAAGACAGCTGGGGAAGTGGCAGAGATGGATCGGAACGAGGAGCAGCTGCGCTGAGTCAGCGATGCAGCTGTCCGAATCGGGTGCAGCTGTCCGAATGAGGAACATCTGCAACGACGTAAGCAGAATGGTTGGAAGGAATCCACCAAGTATATCTACAGGATTCTCACTTCCCAGGCAACACGCACTTCGCCATTACGTGCGGATGATCTCTCAATTCGGAGCTCCAAATGGCCTTTGCTCGTCAATCACGGAGTCGAGACACATAACAGCTGTCAAGAAACCCTGGAGAAGATCCAGTCGTTTCAAAGCATTAGGACAAATGCTTCTGATCAACCAGAGGCTCGATAAGTTGGCTGCCGCTCGCGTTGACTTTCAATCTCGAGGCATGCTAGAAGGATCATGTCTTTTGGAAGCTTCTATTTGGGCAGTGTCAAATCCAACTGAATTGCCGGGTGAGTATTCAGCGCGTTTGTATTGCTCCATATCAAAGCTGAATTCGATTTCTACACAGAGCTACCCTCACAGACTGAGACTCAGGCTGTTGACGACACTGATGGTCTCCTGGCGATTCTATTGGACAAGGAAGATGACCAGGATCCAGCCCCTCAAAGTGCAGAGCTCGCCATACTCAACAGTGTCAATCACGATCTTGACGAGTCGGCTGATGGTCTGGACCCCAGCGAGAAGACCGACCCGGAACGCAGTGCGGATGGTGCGATATCAGGTGAAGCAGTAGATGCATTCGTTGATATGTCACAGACAGCATGTGAGTACGCCATTCGAGCAACTTTGCTGACTTGATTCTTATTGTTCGTTACAGAGCGTGGCCATGCCCGCACCTTGGAGGCTTTGGGTGTCGAGATAGGAAACCAAAGCTTCCCTCTATTGGTGCACCACTTTCTCCGACGACAGCTAGAACGCCGCTCTCACGCCGAAGACCACCCACCTCCTCCACCACATCTTCCTTCTAAAACTCGTGTATACGTTCATTACTCTGCTATGGCCACTTACTTTGCCCCGAGCGATCCATGTGGAGCTGGCGGGATGCATCGGGAGTATATTCGAGCAACTCCTTCATGGAGGGGTGGTCCTGCTCGCTATGATTGCGCGTTCCTCAACGTCGGTGATGAGCCCGGTATTTATGGACTTGATGTTGTTCGCATCAAGCTTCTTTTCTCGTTCAAATACGAACATGTCCTCTATCCTTGTGCTCTCGTGCACTGGTACTCACGTACCTCTCCACAGCAAGATCCCTTAACCGGGATGTGGATTGTCGAGCCCGACTTTGATGAAGGCTCCCCAGTTGTGTTGGTCGTTCACATCGATACCATCTTCCGCGCCGCACATCTCATCGGAGTCTATCCTGGTCAAGACTTTATCTCCGAAGATCTGACGCTACACGACTCCTTAAACTACTTCAGACGGTTCTATATCAACGATTTGATCGACTATCATGCCTACGAGACCCTGAATCCGCCGGTGGAGGATTCTGACTTGGACTAGTAAAGATATACACCATGTCGCAGGCCACTGGATACTTTGTACGCAGCTTTTTGTTTCCTTACCTTTATGTTGCTGTCTCCTGATGCATTCATGATGCAGGGACTTTGTTATTTCACGCTGCCTCTCGCTCCGCATCTCTTATCATGTTGTACTGGCAAGGTTGTTGCCGTCTCTAAATAGCCTTAGTATAAACAATGATTCCGCCATTACTGTCCGAGTCAGACACTCAGACGTAGTACTGTGTGGTATGCAGTCTTGATTCCAACCTTATAGACTGCCTTGGCGTGTTCGCTTTTTCGTGTCATGATTACTTGAATTTACTTGAGACTCTTGATACTTACTTGGAACATATTTGTTCCTTGTCTCCCTTGCGCTCCATTGGACCCAAGTCGCCTCAATGCTATTCAGTACAAACAAGGCGATAAAAGATACTTCAAGCGAAATCAAGCGCGCCAAGTATCGACAAGGCGAATTTGGGTTTTACTGATGTGGGGTACTTTTCAGCGCTAGCTCGCCAGGATGCCCCTTGACCTGCTGGTCGTCCCGACTGCGACTGTGTTATCCTCAGGGTCCAACGTGTTGACGATAAGGGCGACGACTGCATCATAGTCCGCTGGGACACCCCGAGACAAGATCGACGACAAATGGTTCAGGATCTTCATTGACTTCCGGTTATTAGCACTCTGGATGGAGCGTTGGTAAGGATTGTCGGTTAATTCGCTGTAATGTTGTGACTGTTTTAGGGAGAGTATAACGGAAAGACATGTAATACGGAACGTGAGGCTGTCTTTGGGTATAGGCTCGGGCGACATCGTGGTGCGTGTTAGCGCTGCATGTCGGTAGGACGCCTGCCCGACGGTGACGTCCACCGTACTACTTCGACATCGTGGACGGCGGATAGCGGTGTCCTTGACGATCAATAGTAGTGAATAGCAGTCATGTGAGATCTCTATTCGAAGTCAGTATGCGAGTAACAAATATGGTTGAAGACATTTGTGATGTTTTTGACTCGGCATCTCGGCATCCGTTGAACGCATCAGTCGGGGGCGCCCGCTTGAGCTCGTTGTTCACAACAACGAGCAGCATTTCATCGTCGTCCCTCTCACTCTCAACGCTGGCGTACGCACACTTGTGTCTGTCCCTCGTTCATGGCAGCTGTGGCGCCCATCGCCATCCCGCGCTCGACCTCGCCGTTGTCTGTCGACGATAACAATCCTCGTCAATCCGTCACTTCCACCTCTGCGTCCTATCTCACCGCTCCCCAGTCGGCGTCGGGCTCAGCATCACGACCATCCTCGACACGCTCGTCATCGACACACACATTGAACGTTTCCGATGGTCTGAACCCCATCCACACGCTCGCTTTGGGCGCAGCAAACAAGAGCCAGACCCAGGAGGTCCACATCGTCAAAGTCACCGACGACACTGTCAGGCTCCAGAGAGGTCCTATGCCTGGCAGTCTTCTTCACAAAGTCGGTCATTCAATAGCGGATGCGATGCTAGAAGGGCGCGCAGAGCAGCGCCGGGAAGACAGCGGTGATTCTAACTTCGGTCCTCCGCCCCCGTCCCCGCCTGCCAGCACCGAGTTCGACTCAGGGAACGAGCTCTCGAACGCTCAGGCGCACACACAGAAACCACCGCAGTCGCCGAGTATCACTTTTGAGGACCCTATGCGGGACCGCCAAGCCTCTTCATCCTCTTCCTCCCGCCAATTCCCCAAGGCATCCTCCCGTACGTCCCCCAATGGTCACCACACGCTCTCCCACAGGTCGTCGGGTGATACAAAATCCTCGCTGAGGACCACGTCCATTTCTACCATCACTCCCCGCCCGACCAGGACCTCCAACCAGTCCGACGGTACGGTGATCTCTGACGCTCCCGTCACAGATGAACCGGATGGCTTCCTGCATCCGCCCACTGCTGGCCCCTTCAAAGCTTCTCGTCGCAATACGACTGGGTCAGCGGGCGTGGCAGCGGCTCCGCCAATGAGACCAGTACCCAGCCGTCATCTGACCGCGCAGTCGACGCCACGGGTGTTCGAGACGGGGACAGAGGTCGAGCCGGAGCTTGGGGAGTTCGCGGAGGAGATGCAGCAGCAGGCGGAGCAGATTCGGAGGGAGAGAAGGGCAAAGCAGCAGGCGGAGGCAGAGGCGCAGAAAGCTCATCAGGACGCAGAGAAGGCGTTGACCAGGACGGCATCACTGGTGCGCGGGTTCTCAGGGCGGGACGAGGTGAAGCCGTTGGTTGGAAACTTGATTGGAGAGGACCATGTCAACTACGTGCTCATGTACAACATGTTGACTGGCATTCGGATAGCGGTGCGAACTTGAGCTCGGTCGTTTCTCGTAGATGTGCTGATTTTGAACCAGGTATCACGGTGTCAAGCAAAAATTAGACGACCCCTGACGACAGAAGATTTCTCGGCGTGCAACAAGTACTCATTCGACATGTACGTGCTTTGTTCATCCCAGTATATCGACCTGCTTACACTCTCCTAGTATCGGTAACGAACTTACGCCTTCCGCCAAGTATGACTTCAAGTTCAAAGACTACGCTCCCTGGGTCTTCCGTGAACTGCGTGAGGACTACTTCCACCTCGATCCCGCCGACTATCTCCTCTCCTTAACCGCCAAGTACATTCTCTCCGAGCTTGGCTCGCCGGGCAAATCTGGCTCGTTCTTCTACTTCTCTCGTGACTACCGGTTCATTATCAAGACAATCCACCACAACGAACACAAGTTCCTGCGACGGATCCTCACGCAATACTACGAACACGTCAAGAGTAACCCGCATACCCTGTTGTCACGCTTTTACGGCCTGCACCGGGTGAAGCTCCCGCACGGACGCAAGATTCATTTTGTGATCATGAACAACCTGTTCCCGGCGCACAAGGACGTACACGAGACGTACGACTTGAAGGGCAGTACGGTAGGCAGGGAGTACCCGGAGGACAAGGCGGCGCAGAACCCACGGGCGGTTTTGAAGGATCTTAACTGGATCAACCGCGGCAAAACGCTCGAGGTCGGTCCGGAGAAGAGGGCGTTGTTGACGGAGCAGCTTGCCCGTGATTCCGAGCTGCTGAAGAGCCTGCATGTGATGGACTACAGCTTGCTGGTGGGGATTCATAACATGCAGCGGGGAAACCGGGATAACGTTCGGAGTAACACGCTGAGGGTCTTCTCGGTACGTCGTTGTTCTTCGTGCGCCTTGTGCGTGCTACTTACTGAAATGACGCATAGCCGGAGGTGCCAAATCTACGACGCAAGCAAACCGTCAAGGGACCCAAGTCTCCCGAAGCTGTGGCCATGCGTCGTATTATGCGATCGTCCGACTTGGTGCCCATGGGTACGGGAACGTTCAAACTTCCCGAGGAGGACACGGGAGAGAGACAACACTTCATTTTCTATCAGGACGAGGGAGGGTTCCGGGCGACGGACGAGGTCAACGAGGATTTGGATACCATTTACTATCTTGGCGTCATCGACATCTTGACGCCCTATAACACGGTCAAGAAGCTGGAGCACTTCTGGAAGGGGCTGCAATCGGATCGGGTGAGTGCGGTTCTTTATGACGTTCATTCTTAGCTGACTATTTTTTTTCTTTCTTTCTTTAGCACAAGATCAGTCCGGTACAGCCAACAGAATATGCCGACCGATTCTTTGCGTTCATGAAGGCTGTCATGCGCGGTGGCGAAGGCGGTGCACGATTCAAGGCCGACTAATGCCCCTTCGTCGCTGTCCCCGTCTATTTACTCTTTGGGCCCCTCTGTCGGATCTATCTCCACACTCGTTCTCCTGGTTCACTTTGTCGTTGCAGGCTGTATCTCATCTCATGTTTGGTATCCCCCTCGTTTTCGTCTATACCCCTTCACGCACCACCGCATTTCCTTCTCTCTGCGCCTTGTCCCATTTTCATCACCGACATTCCTTATTCTATCGTATCGCTTCGCTATGCATCTAGGCTTCCTATGCGGTCACTCACACTCGTTGATCTTCTTTCACAGCACGGACCTCTTTCTCCACCTCTTTTGTTCTCCCTTTCGGCTCATTCCATATACTCATCTGAACCAGTTGCTTGCATCACACACAGAATACAATCACTGTAGACTAATCTCACCATCATTGCGGGCGTGTGCCTTTTCCTTCAGCTTCGCGACTTCGATAGATGCGAAGACGGGTCCAGGTGTTCGCAACTGAAAGTCCACAAAGTCCACGTTGACCTCATCACTTGTGAAGTCGGTACGTGTAATCCTTAGACTCGGTTCGCTCGATATCTCACGTTTTGCATATATGCATCAGCCATGAAGCACGCCTATGGGCCGGAGATAATAAGATGGACATCGTCTCTGCGGTGGTCCCGATGCTTTCTGCGACACTGGGGTCGTCAAGAGAACCTCAGGCCTGGCACGATTATCATCATTCACTCTGTCCCCGTCCATGCTTGGGCAAAAATTTACTTAAACCATTCCTCAGTCATGGCCTTACACCTAGGCCGGAGTCGCGTGATTGCCACGAGGAAGCATTCTTGCACGCACGCGTATCTTGAAATCCGATTTCAACTTCCGCTGTTGTTCATGTCTAACAGAACGCGTTTCCAGATTACTCTGGCCAGCTTCCATGCTCCGAGTTCGCACTCACACTCTCGCTTCCTTTCAAGTTTCCGACTACAGCTCGGGCACGATATATTGGGACGCTCAGTCTTTCGTATCATGGGTGTGCAGTAACAATCACTCTTCTGAACGTGCATGGAATGGCCGGTTCTACTTGTGGTTGCCGATTCGGATAGTAGGAACAGGAGGCGGAATCCGGTATAGTATTTAGAGCAGCTGAATAGGGGCATATAAACTCACAATCATTTCTGTTTCGACAGGATACGTCTTCTCCTCTCACTACGTACCGTTCACCATGGAGGCTTTGTTGTCAAACCCAGCCGCTAAGATCCCATTCCTCGTGGTAAATTTGATTCTTGCTCGACGGAGCTCGTTGCCTCCGACTCTCCCTCCGAAGCAAGGAGAAAAGGACGGATACGAAGCAGATGCAAAAACACGAGACGTAGTGAAGGATTGGGCCTCTTGGTATACACCGACGCGACGCGTAAGTTAGTTGGTCTCATCGTACATTGATTTTGACAGCTTACAACGTACTCCGCAGCGGACGATGCACGTCATCACGTTCATAGAAATTCTTATCTTACTCTCCCGGCGGTACCCAACGCTTCTCAGTAACAGTCCTCTCTCCATACTCAAACCTCTCCTCTCTTCTCGTTACCTCAACCACATCAGGGTCACTCCGACATTTCTGCTAGGCTCTTTGCTTCTCTACGTTGGCACCTTCATTCGAGTCGCGTGCTACCGTACAATGGGCCGTCACTTCACCTTCCAACTCGCCATCCTCCCGCAGCACAAGTTGATCACCTCAGGGCCGTATGCCATCGTCCGCCACCCAGGATACACTGCGAGCGTCCTCGTGAATCTCGGGGTGATCCTCTGCCAAGTCGGGCACGGGAGCTGGATGCGAGAGGTCGTGATGCGGACGCGATGGGGCAAGGGTGTGGGCGTAGGGTGGGTATGTGCTGTGAGCGCTGTGAGTTACATGTTGGTGGCGAGGATACCGAAGGAGGATACAGTTCTGAGGAGGGAGTTCGGTGCAGAATGGGAGAAGTGGGCGGAGAGAACTAGGTTCAGACTAATTCCAGGCATCTATTGACCAGTACAACTTTCCGCGCGTTCACGTATCGAAATTAGACTGCGTCTCGGACTTGGTCTCGGATTTGAAGTTGGAGGAATGATCTACAGTTTCAACAGCACTCAAGCTCCATTCTTGTGAAGGTGTGTGAACACTTTGGTGAGGGGTGTCAGCGCCTCGGGATATTCCGAGAACAGCCGGATGTCCCTCTGAAATTTGCTTCTCTTCCTCCTCCACACAGCCAACTCGAAGCCGCAACGCTCGCCACATACAGAAATGCTCGTCGTTGTCTTATTTTGCGAGTCCGTAGTCCTAGCTGCTACCACTCCCGCCTGTAACCGGGGAGGCTGTTATGTAACCACTTTCCCTTTCTTAATCACACTCGTACTTCGCATTTCACATTCATCCTCTGACTCCTCCTCTCCTCCCTTTGTCCTTTGTCACAATGACTCGCATTCGGCCATGGCGCGCAGTGCATGGCCGAGCCTCTCTACTTGTATATATACAGCTGTAGTAGCTACTGCATTGAGCACCTCACTTGTACCTACCCACCAGCACTCTCGCACTCTGCGCGAACCAGTTCGATCACTACGCCATTCTAAGTATAGTACGATTCGCTCTACGTACGTGTTCTCTAGCTTCCTTGTAAGATACGCTCTACAAGCATAAGCTGGGTTCAGTGGCTCAGTTATCTGTGTTCTCGAATAGTATCTGAAATACATATTCTATTCATACTACTACTACTTGAGTGATACCTACGTCAGATAGACTCGAACCTCTGTTAGTGTATGCGTTTTCTGCTTTCCAAACAACTCTGCGCTACGCGCAGTTACGCCTTGGTTAGCGCCGAATCCGCGGTTCACAACAGAGGCGTCGTCTTCGGTACTTCGGGAGTGTGCACCTTTCAAGACCTCCCCTCTCTGGTCCCGAGGAAGAAGCTGTACGCTAAGGTCTGGAGGGATCTGAGATGGGTGGATGAATTTACGGACGCGATTCGTTTCCTGTCCCTAGTCTATCGGTGTCATCTCTGTGCTCCCTTCAAAGTGACACACGAGGGGATGTGGACGCGCCGTCGTGTTCTTCAGTACATGTCGTGGCGCGTGCAAGGCTCATCCTGCACGTCAAACGCCTCTCGGACAACTTCGAGTTTGCGGTGCGTAATTTTTGGATCCTTCGGTGCATTCAGTCGTCTAAGCGTGTCTTGGAACTTACTCATTTTTATTCAAGGTGTCTTCTCGTGGGTCGAAGTCTCCAGTATTATTTATTTAATTGCCATCCTCCCTTCTTTCATTTTGACCCCGGCTGTCTTTCTCTCTTACGCAACACGTCTTCAGACTACAACGTACACCGCTCAACGTTCGACGTTGATAATGCATCGTTTCAAATCAGACCCAGGTACATCCTCCGAGGTTAGCTCCACGTTGCGTCTTGACAACACCAAACACAGTCTATCGTGGATCGCCGTCGGCTGTTCGTCTCCCGGAAATACCAAGGCGGTTAGAGTGGTGTGAGTGGCAATTCCTGCGACATCATTCATAACTTAGTGAACAAGAACGTTGACCGAAGTGTCCAAAACATACCAGATGGACTGTCACAGTCACTGGGCGGAGTCCAAGCACTAAGCGAATCATCGGCCAGGAACAGGATGTCCATCCGGAGTAGCATCCAGCTTGATAAGCCTTGGTACCATCTCCCGCCGCACCCTGCTCAGAAAGTCTGATGGTGACATAGAAAAGTATCAAGATCCACGCGGAATGCTTCGCGGGAGTACCAATTCGGTTTAGGTACGACCTCGAGGAAGGAAGTCCTGCGCCGTCGCAGCGTCGGTGATGGTCAGCTGAACTGCCAGAAAAGACTCAAGAGTGAAGACGGAGGCTCTAGGCTGACCGCGGGACGTACTTATCCGATAAGCACCGTCGTTCCATCTCTGACGCCACTCAGACTGAGACTCACTTGATCTTGCTAGGTTCTGCAGTCTGCTCGACCTCAGTAAGATGCTAAGAGCGAAGGGCGAGCACCATGATCGAAGTCACTGGCCGTCCGCATCTACAGACAAGATCGTACGTGTTCTGTTATATACGGGTCACTTATGAGCGAATGTGCACCCGCAGAATCGTATGGAACTTCATCGATGTACCGTCTGACGAACTTCCTTTCCAGTCAAGGGTACGATCAAAGGTTGATACCTCGCCTTGTGTTAGTATCGGGCAACGGACAGAAACCAAAACGAGGCGAAAAATCAAATGCATAGGTTCGTGGAACGTTCATGATCATGATCAGCGGAGGGTCGTATACAGTCATGTCCCTCATAACCCATAGAAAAATGGATCCACCGACCTCGTTCGTTCCCTGCTTATAACCTATGATTCTCTCATAACCCATACGTTCGAGCCGAAATTTTGACGGAGGCTATGAGAGAGGGCGCTAGCGACCGAAAGCAGTAAAATAGCTGTCCGGCTGCACACCAGCCGGCATCAATTCAACTTTTTGATGCATTTTCAAAATTCAAACCCATAATGGTGCTTTCATACACCATGGCATGCTTTTGGCGAATACCTCTGGCTCGTTTAGTGCCAAGAGGTGTTTCAAGACAGGTCGAGTTTAAAGCACCAGATAGTAAGCGCTTCCCTCTCATGATGAGGCTGAGATATCGTGCGGGACAGGTCGACTAGTACACGTGTTCTTTCAAGCCTCTGGAGACTTGAGCTTGAGTCATAGACTCGCAAGGGTAAGCGAGGAACAGCGGGATGGCAGCTCGTGAAAGACTGAAAGGTTGCAGTACATAACGGCAATAGTGTTCGAGGTGATCGCTACGCATTTATGATATAGTGCAACGGATGATTCGTGATTATGGAAGAAGCCTGCGGAGACATGAGATACAGATCTAGACTAATACAGACTAAGAGCGACGGTTATATGTTATACAGCTCAGAAGAAGAATGTATAGGAGCACGGAAGAGAGGAGCACTCTACATATTCATGAATCTGCCGTTCATAAAATCCGGGGGGGGAGGTTCCTCGTACTCTATTGTTTCGTCATCGTCGTCGTCGAACACAGCCGGTGACAATGGATGGCTGAGACCACGTGCCTTCTGGAACATGTCCTTCAACGCCTTCAGTAGTGCAAACTCCAACGATACCAGCACATTCTTGGAGGTTTTCGGAGGCGGGATCCATGGGCGATAATTGCCGTGGTGACCAGGTAATACAGCGTTTGCTATCTGCTTGACGCGAAGGACATTTCCTAGCTCCCAGCAGAGCGGGCAGCATTTCCTTGGAACACCGATGGTGACCTTCCGCTGTTAGATCAGATTGTCAGTAACGACACCGTTGATGCCAGTAAGTGGATAGCGCACCATATCACTGCACCCCTCATTGGCCATTCGAGCCATGATCACCGCCTCGCAATGATAGGTGACCCTGCTGAACTCTTGAGCAAATATCTTGCCGATTGCCATATCGCGCAGCCTCTGGTATTCGTCGGCCGACAGACCGAGAGTGTTGCGCCAATTGGGGAGATCCAGAAACTTGAGGACCTGCGTGCTGAGACTATTGTCGTCGACGTAGATGTTGGGAGCCATTAACGAGTGGATGTTGATCTTGAATGGTAACCAGTGGCGAAAGATGCGTCGATTGAGCAGGTAGATTATGGCAATGAGGGGTGCTGTTACGCGTTCAAGATCACGCAGTAGAAACTTTGTCTCCTGAGGGAGGTCTAAGCAGCATAAAATATGTCAATGACACTCAGGCACCTAACGAATGACAACGTACTCATTTTCGCTTCATGTCCACTCTCATGACTGCTCGCAATGTCTTCGTCTTCGTCGTCTTCGTTTTCGTCGTTTTCGTCTTCGTCACCACCTCCTCCAACCTCACCGGCCTCCGCCGCACCAGCAGGAATTTGCGCTGGTAAACACGTAAGCACGAGAATCTACGAAAGATCGCATACAGTCCGTACCTGTAAGAGCTGTTACCAATGACTCATCGTGCCAGAACTCCTTCGGGACGTTACCCAGAATCACATGGAATCGAATGATAGCATCAGCCGTGGTATTAGGGTCCCCGTGCTGAACTTTGTAACGAATCTCGCAGAGAGCTTCCTTGATGACATCGCGGAAGACAGTTAGACCGGCACCTTGTCCTTGAAAGGTCCCTGCGTCGAGGTCGGTCAGCACAAACGCTGGGGCTGATATCTTGTCCGCGTATGCTTTGAAAAGCCTGACGAGGGCCCTGTCTGGCTTGAAAGTGAACGATATGTCTTTCTCCGAAGGCTTCCAATTCGCCAGCGCGAAATTGTCTCCAGTGAAGTAACGTTGTAGAAGGTGGTCGCATTTTTTCGCAATCTTCGGAGAGCACTGGTTTACAACAAGACTTTCTAGTGCGCTACGAGTGGCTCGGTCACTCGGATATCGTACACAGTGATGAAGAGAGCGAACTACAGTACCGACGTAGTCCTCGAAAACCAGGGAACTCCTTTAAGAAATTAGCTCAAAATACAATGTCAGCGGGCGGACTCACTCTGCGTGTGGCGCTGGAGGTTTGATGTGGTCGTCTGCAGACTTATGCGGGCCGTCGGAAGAGATGAATCTGGTTGGCCTGCCTGTTGTCCCGATTGTGACCATGTTGCAGTCAGCGTTGAGCTCGTTGACGACAACGGCGACAGCTGCATCACGCTCCTGGCCAACACCCCGAGAGAAAATGGCCGAGAAGCGGTTCAAGATCTGCAACTGCTTCTTGTCCTCGGTTGAAACACTACTCTCGTTGGATGAGTCGTTCCTTCTCCCGCCTTGTGACTGTTTTAGGCAGAGCAGAACCGAAAGGCACGCAATACGCAATCTGAGGTCTTTCTCGATGAGCAGAGGGTTTGGAGTCGAAGGAGACATCGTGGTAGAAGTTGGATAGTGGAGAGCTGAACGTACTGGAAGACGTCGACGCTGTCCATGGCGGGGAGTCAACGGGGAGTCAGGACTAGTCAGGGGGAGTCGGAAGTCGGGCCCACGACGTAGACCACTGTTCACAAGGTGGACCAAGGTGATAACGAACTCTCCAGTCTTCAGAGACGGTGTCGTTGCTATGAACGAAATGCGACGTTGGGTGAGCAGGCCATGAGTATGTAGTTCAAAAGTGAACATTGCGTTGAAAGTTGAAATCTATGCGTTAAAACCCCGACAGGGTAATTGAGGCGGCGCTTTTCGTCCGAGTCGAGCTAGCAAAAACCATTATGAGTCTCCTGGTCTCTTATTACTGGTTCGAAACGGACACATTATCCTGATACATACATTGGCCGAGCGACGGTACGTGTCATATCGTGGCTGTCGTTGAGGCTGACAAGACCTGCCTGCGAGCTGCTGATCAGTGAAATGAGCAGGCTATGGCAGATGGGATGACAGGGTCTAGTTTGAATAAGATGTACGGTATCGCATTTGTTGCAGTACGTTCGTCTCAATACCCTGACCATCACGAACGAGCTAAACACCCCCGTCGACGGCCCAACCAATCTGCCTGCCTGCTCACAATTGAACCTGTGACCCGCCTCTCGACGTCCTGATTGATCTTCAGAACCGCACGCACGCTAATCTTTCAAGCTTGGCGCGAAGTCCAATTGCATGGCAGTCGAAACGGCGTTCTGAACAAGCCACATCCTATCGCAGCTTTTGACACTCAAAAGCTTGAAGCCTGTATCTCCGTGCGAGCCTCTCGACCAGCTGACCTATGCGCGCCGATCACGATCGACTTCAAGTCACCCCACACGCAGAACGCGGACACGGTGGTTGTGTTGCTGCCCCCCGCGCACACAACGACCGAACAGGCATCTCCCAGCCACGCACACGCACACCGAGCTCACCAAACGCCCATAACATAGCGTTCGTGTCCTGCCTTGCCCTGCCCTCTCAAGCTCCGGATCGTGTTCACGATTAGCCCCCCAAAACGCGTGCTCACCGTGTGTACTGGCATATGATTACTTTCTTTCTATGTAAGTGCGCCTGCCATGCTCTATGAATAAGTCATCCGTGTAAGCTGAGAGTGCCTTGCGCGGATTTTGCCAGTGCACGAATCAATGAGAAGATCCCAAGCTTGATCCCCAGCCTAAGCCTAAGACGAAGAAGCGCACACGCTTCGACGCTTCGGATGTGGGGAGGAAGCTTGCAAGGCAAGGTCACTTGACGCGTCGAAGATGGCCCCGGGGCGATATGGGTGCGTTTTCATTTCATTTCCCATTCCCGCCTCGCGCGAGATTGAGTTGACCAGGAAGAAGCCACCCGTTTCTGTTTAGTGTGTTGGTGTGGAGCTACGGTCGGGTGGAAATGAATGAACGGCCCCAAGCCCAAGCGCGTTCCTTCGTCGAGCTAGAAGGTCCGAACACTCACTCAAGCTCAGTCCGAAGGTACTTCGGAGGGGAGATGAAACAGTTCCCGGGCCCTGAGTCGTCCGGATAGGTCGAATGTAGGGAACGTACTACCAGTACAGCTATACCGGTGCCGGTCCACCTTCTCAGCGTCGAAGAGAGGGTGGCGTCTGTGTGTGCGATCCGCTGTTCATGATCAAACGTTGAAGCCGTGACGGTGACAGTTGACTTGGTGAAAGGGTGAGGGAGTACGGGACGCGGATAATCGATGTCAACTGATCCTGAATTATAGTGAATATGAAGGGGTGTTGCACTATCCGTACGCATGCGCCATACTGTGATCGCAACGGACCCGGCACATAATTAACATGAATATACCTTTGCCCTTCACTGAAATCCCTATCATGCATGATCACCGAGGCTCCCCCACTCAAACCCGCAGAACACGGGAGACGGAACGTTTCTGTCCCAATCATCCCCAGACCAGCTGCAGATTCACATCCCGTGCTGGCGTGGCGTGGCGCAACAGAGAGAGCCTGAGTAAGACCTTCATCCTGGCGTGATCGCAGATGGACGTTCCCCGGGTCAAGGTCACCAGATCACCAGGCCAATCCACCCACTTGCTCTGCACTCGCAGTGATATTCCGTCCGTCTACCCTTATCTCCTTCGTGCTCCGTGAGTCTGCCATTCAATCCGCTGCTTGCCTCATGCTGGTAGGGGAGCGAGCACATGATGATGCGATCAGCTAGACGCTTGGGAGAGGAGGGAGGGTTTTGTGCAGGGGAGGAACGGATTTGGGTTTAGGGATGCGGACGCCCCGCTGGTGAGATCGTACGATACGATGCGATGCGATTTGAGATACGATGTGTTGAATGGATGGCGTTCGGTGAGAGGCGTTCAGTAAGTAGTGCGCCTCGCTGACCTGTATACCACGGATGAAATGGGCGAGCTCGGGAGGTAGAGCGGCGATCCCATGTCCACACATACATTCCAGTCATACGAGCAACAGTTCAGTAAGTACAGACCTACGACTGCGCGGGCGCGAACGCACGATCCAAATCTCGGCGAACAAGCACACAGATCCCATCAGCACGAACCGACGCCATCTGACCGCTCTTCCCGACCACCACCTTCAGAAGCCACGGGACACACATACACACACCTCGTCAGCTGCACCGAGAGGGTAAGACATAGGAACAAGCGTGGACGACAAAGCGGTGGAAGGGGATGCCCGAAATAGACGACAGCGTCCGTAAACGGGTCCGGAGAGGCTCAATCAGGGCATCCTGTGTGATAGGCCATCACGTACATGCGCAAACACCGGTCACATCTTCGCCGGAAGCCAGTGCTGGGGGTGATACCGACACCGAGTGGCTCGATGATGTGGTGGTATGTGATAAGAAGAAAGGGCGTGACAGGGTAGGCAAGCCTGCCAAGGCTGACGAGGTTCTGAGGTTCTGCGTTTCTGAGTTGTTAGCCCTGACGGAGAAGCAAGTAAACACCGCACCTGGTTTATCCCAAGCACCGAATAGAAGGGACGCCAAGGCCAAGGACGCAACGCAAGAAAGGGAAGCCCGACGCGCGCCAAGCCACGAGAAGAACCCGAACCCAGGCTCAAAATGAGCGTAAAGGCAAAAGGAAACCCCCCCCCCCTCGCCGATAAGTTGGAGCGTCGTCCCTTCCAGCATAAGAAAGCGTATATATGACCTGTACCGCGAGGACTGTGCGAGGCAGTTTGTCGAACGTACACGCTATCAGTGATGATCTAATCGTCACCCACAATCGTCACCCCAGAGTCACTCCCTCATGATCTCGAGTCAGCGTCCAGTCCGCGTTGCCCGACATCATTCTCACGTCCTTTTAAGGCAGGTCAACTCGACTCTACTCGACTCGACTCGAGCTCCCGAACAGGGCCTAAAGCTATGTAGATAATAGGTCAGAGGAACAGTGACATACAAGTACACAAGAATACGAAGGGTAGAACAAGGAGTGTGTCGAGTTGCACTGTTGCGTCGTAAGGTGAATATTAATGAGAGTTGTCTGATGAGATAGTTGTTCAAGACATATAATGCAAGCTGGTAGAAGTCGGTTAGACGGATGAATGGTGTGTAACGAATATTAAGATCAGACAAACCAGAGGATGAGAACATAGATCCAGTAGCAGTGTTTCGAAGCATCTACGATGCAACCTTCCTCTTCTTCTTCGGTTGCGCTTCATTATCGTCGTCTTCGTTCTCCTGATCGACATTCTTTGACTTTGAAGGTGTCTTCGTGGCGGTAGCTTCCAATCTGCTGACCATCGATTGAACGCGCGAACGACTCTGGGATCGGGTGCGAGGTGGAAGATCGTTCTTCGGAGCGCGAGATGGAGATGCTGATGCAGAAGGTGGCTTTGAACCTGCACCTCGCGGACCAGCACTACGACCGCGTTCGTCTTCCGAGTCACTGACATACATTTTGCTTTTCGGTACACGCCGCCCTCTACCACGTTTGGCACTAGGCACAGTAACCGACTTGACGGACGCAGCAACAGATTCAGCATCACTGTCTTTGGCAGCAGCTTTGGACTTCGGAGGACGACCACGACGTTTCGGCGCACTGGAAGGAGTGGAAGGAACAACAGGCTTCGCTTTGGCCTTGCCTCGAACACTTCCTGCCCTGCTCGCACTGTCAACCTCTCCCACGTCGCCCTCATCTACATCCATCTGGTCTTCCTCAGCTTCTTTCTCCCTGCCTTTGCCTTTGGGCTGAGCTCGCGACTTCGGCTTGGGCTTCGTAGACCCTTTCTTTACCATCTGCTCCATACCACTATCTGCTTCACCCTCACTTCCTTCATCTTCTGAGGCCGCTTCTTCGTAATTCACGCGACTGCGGGGACGTTTACGCGCAGAGCTGCGAGGCATTGCATCACGAATACCATGACAATTTCGACGCAAGCATGAGACAAGCTTGTCGTCCTGTAGAGTAGAGTCTGCGCGGAAACGCGCGCGCTTGATATCGGTCTGAGAAGAGAATATATGACCAAATTATAGAAATCGAGGAGATAGAGGTACTCACAGTATGCTTCCCTTCGTAGCAGAATCCGTCCGGCGGGCCTTGGTCCCCGTTTCCTTCAGCAATCTTTCCACAACACCCCCACAATGTCTCATATTCGGTCGCGCCGGTCGTCCTCTTTGCCTCTGATCCTCTCCCGACGCGCTCTACTTCCGCACTCTCGTCATCATGCGGTACCAGGCAGCTCCTTTCCTCGTTTTCCACTTCGACATAGTCTTTGTGGCATCGCACGCAATGTATCTTCGGAGGGGGAGTGAGCGCATCGAAGAAGGAAGTCAAGGTCTTGATAGTATCCTGGGATGCCTCTGAAATGTGCGACAAAGTATAGGCGTGCAGTGTCTTCGCAGGCACACTCACAATCAAAGCAGTGAGTGACTCTGGTGTGGGATCAGGTCGGGGGACGACCTCCTGGTGTATTTCCGCTTGTCTCGCGGGAGATGCTACACGATTAGAGGAGGTAGAAGCAGTCGGAGCGGGTGAGGGATGTGCGCCATTTGCAGATCCAGACGCAATTGAGGGCGAAGGAGTACGAAGCTGTCGTTGAATATGAGAACCTGAAGGAATTTGAGAAGGTTCAGGTTCATGTATTACCCGTGGAGGAGATTCAGGCAAAGGCACGTTCTCTGGCGCGATTGCGGATTTCTTAGAGAAAAAACTGAACATCTTGACCACCTTTCACGACTGTGGCCACTTCACAGAAGTGGTCCTCGCAAGCGGTGATGGGTGAAATAAAGAAAGAAGGTGAATTGCTCGAGTCGCGGCATGCACGACTCGTGCACTCCGTGAAAGAGGTATGAAGAATGGTATCGTGGGAACCGCAAATATTGGCGGAGTCAGATTTCGGGGTTGAAATTTACGTTAACGTTGAAAACTGAGATTAACATATTCCGTGACATAAGTGATACTACAAATGGTAATAGTGTGATCTGTAGTCACGGTTAATAATATTCATGCAATTCTTTGACCACGGCGTAACACCAAGTTGCTATTAGTACTTTCAACATGACTCGGAAACTCTGCCTTCTCCACATCACTTGGCTAGGACGAGGACAAGGACAATTTCTACTCCAGACCAGGTCCCTGAAGTTGAGTCAAACTAGTCAAGGCGTGTCTTACGCATCTTTGTCAATCGCATATTCTGGGGCGCTTAGAACACACATCCTCCCTCCATCTCGACTCTCACCCACTCTTCCAGTGACCAAGGAAACACTGTTCAGAATGATTTTTACGCTGGGATGGATGACGCTCGCATACATCACTAGCAACTACCCGCTCAATCGTGTACAAGACTCGTCGCCACACAACGATCTGTCAGTCTCAAGTATAGTATTACGGCGCATGGATCCAACGTGCCAGTGTGCACCAGTGACCTTATTCCTCGGTGGTTGTACCGGCACTACTCGAGCCTTGCGAAGACCTTATTGTTCATTTCTACTCTCGTTGCTCTGACGACAAGCGATATCCGGCCCCGGACGACATCGCTTTTGTCTTTCCTGCCAGCGCTAAATCCTTGTTGTTCTGTCATGTACCTGCCCATGGACTTGTTCTCCCCAGGTCTCTCAGTAGGGCTCTATACTTTATAGGTATCTTCGTGCCATGAACCAGTGTAGGTCCAGTAAAAGGACGCGCTTATCATTCGTGCATAATCTATAAAGACCATCAGGTCCCTTTGTCTTTGTCTTTCATTGCGCCACACTTTCGGGCCCTCTTTTCGAACCTCCCCTCCTCCTTCCACGATGCTATCTGGTCTTCTATCCTCCATGAAAGAACGATTTTTTACCACATCCATTCCAGATACCAAACTCTCCCCTCCGACGCCGCAGTGGACGACCGTCGTGCTCATGAACAAACAAGCTCCGACCTACGCGGTTCAACGGACACCTAGTGTGCCAGATGACATCTACGATGACGACGACAATCGCAGTATCGACTCATCCTCCGATGCGGATAGCTTGTTCTCTGAAGAGATGGATGTCGTCGAGGAGCAGAGCGACGCCACTTCCGCTTCGGCGATGGTCATGTCCGCCAAGATTGAAGCAGCTATTAGTGCTGCCAAGCCGGTCATGGTCTCGCCTCCTGCTGTCCCTGCTTTGACCAGTGAACGCCTGAGGGAGCACCAGGCTCTTCAGGACTTCGTCCGAGCCATCCATAACCCAGTTACGCCCGGTGCACAGCGCTATATGATCTTCGCCGATGGCTATATGTGGGCACGGAACTGGAGGGAGATGGAGAACGTACGTGTCATCTGTCGTCATACTTGTGTGGCGTATACCGACGCAGTTTCATTTCCTCAGATGAGCTTCTCTCTGGATAAGCTAGCGGATACCGTAAAGAGGAGTCCATGGCCCATTAGTATGGTCCGCTCGTGCTGGAAGCAGGAGGTACGCCATTCGCCCCCAAAACACCTCTTTCATCATGCTCATCATCTTTCAGTTTATGAAGTTGTTCACGTACTTTGGTGGTGTTGAAACACACTGCATTATTCTTACTTCGTCCATTCTCAGTGAGTACTGCAGTCTGCTTATTCGCCACCACAACTGAGATTACCGCTATAGGCCCTGATATACACGCCGATATCATTGAGCTCGCAAACTCGTTACCACTTGTCCACAGGCAAGCCCTCTTCTCACGAGTAAGTGTCTCATTGTTTTACACGATCTCCGTTTGCTAAACCTCCGTGTTGCTCGCTGTCACAGTTGAAATTCCGTCTGATTCAAGTCCTCGACGACCCGCAAGACCCCGTACCGTTCAATTCCGAATACCTCAGGGACGGATTCCGTAAATCTCTTGAAGACCATGAATTGCACGATATCAGCGTGACTGCCGATATCGTGTACGCCTCTGAATGCAGCTTCCATCCCATGAAGATCTCCCTCCAGATTATTCACGCCCTTATTCCTCCGACGAGCCCCACTATTACTATGCCTCGATCCCCCGTTTTCTTTTGAGTTTTCGAGTCGCGGCATGATTGGACTGGACTGCGATGCTGGCCATACTGTGTACTTGTATCCATAGCTTCGATTTCACGATTTCATTCATGTATTCCTTTTACACATTAACTAGATGTATCGTATTGAGGTACTGCTTCTACTTCTACACCACATGAAAACAGGAGGAACAACACAGTTCCGGTGAGGAATGGGTTATATGGATAAGGGTATAAGTTATAGTGGACAGCGAACAAGAAGCTCTCGTCGGTCCACCCACCTGAGAAGTTTTGTAGCGTATTCAGCAACAATAAGACGCGAAGGATCATGTGGGAACGCAAACTGCCAAAATCCAAGAACCAAAGAAAACTTGGAACAGTGGTATCATGGGGAAAGTTATGGACCGCCGTGAAATACGGTGTCTCCATAACACCTCATCAGAACGATAAGAGAATAGAGAGTCATGTAGAAAACGCGTCCGTGAGGGCAAACAAACGTCATCGCAGTCATAAGGTCAGACCAAGGCAAACAAACCGAAGTAGCCCTAACTTGTCCCTCACAGCGGCACCTCATCGTGGGCCAATAAGAAGACGAACCAATTCGAACCCATCATCCCCTCTGAGCCTAGTCAAGCCTTTGAAGACTATTTTGTCCCCAAGATAATCCACTCTCCGCACACCCTGACGCGACTCGAACTCTTCCAAGGAAGGGAAGGTTCGGCATCGACGTGTGTACGCACGAGCAACGTTGGTCTCCTGCGCGGGTGACAGCTGAACCCAGTCTCGATGGGAGATCTGGGTTTGCATGACACGATGGATGGCAACGAGGACATCTCCAACAGTGATAGGCCCGCTGAAGTCTGCAGAGGGCGAAGACGGAACGTTGAGATACCTAGAGTTCGCAGGACGGTCGAGCTGTGGTTCGAGGACAATAGGCCACTGTGAGATAGCGTCGCATATGATTTCCATACGCGTGACTCCAGGGTGAGTAGCCTGTTGAGACAGCTCGTCATAAGTCAAGGCTATCCCAGTAGTACGCCCATGAGATGGAATACGAAGAGGGTTGAAGGTATGAACCGAGAGGTCGAAGAAGAGTAGGGGTCTGTTTCCCCCTTCGCCGTTCAACAGAGGGTGGAACTGAGATGGAGGTGGAGCAACCATGGCAGGCTGAGGGTAGACCATCCAGGTAGGAACGGTGACCCATGCAGGGTGTCCCCCGTTGTGGACAGCAGTGTCAGAAGAACGACGATGAGGTACGTAGCCTGGTGGAGGCCCAACGGAAGGCATAGCAACAGGAGGCAGCTGGTTGTAGATGAACGGCGGAGAAGGGAAGTACTGCGGGTTGGGGGGAGGAGCGCTCCCCGCCATGCCAGCGTGCCATGAAGGGGGACGAGGACGAGTGGGAGGATACTGATCATCGCCGTCGGAGAAGCGCACGCGACGAGATGCCTCGCTCGATCGAGGTGATAGCGGGACTTGGGCGGGAGGGATAAAGGGCGAGTTAGGTACCTGCTGGTAGTAGGGCCAGAGGTAGGGGGTGAGGTATGACGGGTAGGCGTAAGGTGAGGACATGTCTGTCTCTGCGTCGGTGGGTGTGAGGTAGAAGTTATACAATGCCACTTTGGTTACACACCTCTTATATAGTGTACTGACTCACAGCCTTTGCCAAGGTCGGAACCGGTGCGGCTATCGCCCACGGGACGACAGACGTGTACCTTGTGCGGACAGCGGGCTGTATCCAAGAGTTTAGGCGAGACCTGTGGGGTACGGTAATCCCAGTAGTCGGGGGGAAAGAGGAAAGCTGAGGGAAAGCACCATGGAGGAAAAGTGATTATAACTTGACTGGGGGGCGCGCCTGGGGGTGTCGTGGAAGATCCATACGCCTGGAAATGATTCAAATTCTGCAACAAACAAAGCGCCAATCACAGAAAGTCAGATTGCAGAGCGGTCCGGGTAAAAGCGCTGGGTTGAGGATGAAAACACACCTTGAAAGGTTCCGAATTCCCGCTCGAACCTTCGTGGCCAGAAAGCAGTGATGCTGGCTCTTCCCAAGATTGGTACATATTGCCAACAGTACTACTCTTGATTGCTGATTGACGGCGTCAAGAGTGATTGACGATGCGATCAGCCAGGGCGGTGAGTGCCACAGATGTCCGTCGTCATCGACGTACTACACACGGATCGCAGAACTTTGCTTTGACGCGCCCGCCTCTGTGCCGCCGCCGCCGCCGCCGCCATCCCGACGTTTTACCGCCTCCCTTTCCTGCGTCGTCCTATCGGCAGGGCTCAAACCGGCTCCTTTCACAACGTATTGTAATGACTCGACGCAGACCCCGATGTACCGCTTATGTCAAATGCGTTTTCGCCGGCATTTGGGCCAACGGGGTCGGAAACAACCATTCTCATCCAGGATACAGAGCGTGCTAGCTTCGGCCAGGCGTAAACAAACATCTGCATCAAGGATTGCATTTGGGCCCGCTGAGAAGGAGAGGGTCATTGCAGAGCCCGTTTTCCTTCACGCTGTCACAGTCCAGGCGCTGGGGATCGACCGGCCGTGCGTACCTCGCCGATAATGCTTTCCATTGGTGGAGTTCAGTATGAAAATGGCGGGACTGCGCCCACGGATATCAGTGCCAAATTTTGCGGACGCATATCGTGACTTCAAATTTGAGTCCAGGCCGCAGGCCCTCCTCTCCTCTACCAAACAGCAGCGGAATCGTCTAGAAAGCTGCGGACGCCCCGGAGTACCTGACTGCATACTTGCGGCGCATACACACTACCACTTGAAGATATGCCAGATCGCGCTAATCGTCTCAAAACGGATATTAGGTTTTTGCTTTGAGAGCGGTCTGACGAGCACGATATGTGAGCCTTCTCTGACAGGGTGCAGGCCACGTACCTCTTCCAAGGCACACGCACAGAAGTTCACTGTTTGTTCACCTTGCGCTCGTAACGTACGACCGATCTTCGTATGTTGTTGATCACACAGCCTCCACGTACAGTGAAACCTGTGTACCGAGGAATTCATTAGTTACCAACCGAACGATACTTTCCGGGAGCGCTTCTCATACCGTCGGCCCCTCCCCACGCTGAACCTTCGTTGACACCGCTTTGTTCGTCCGTCGCCCGAAATGTACTGGATTCGGCCACGAGGCCTGGTGGGTTTAACGGAGGTCTAACGGCGATCATGTACTGACGGGCGTGCGTCTGTGATATATGTGGACTCCACAAAGCCTGTGAGTCTGGTGCTTGAAAAGTTTTGACCTAGGCGGAAGCTCAAGGCTCTCAGAAATGTCTAAGGACCTCCAGTGAAGTCGGCAAGATGGTTTTCTGAACACATGAAGCCGTCAATTAGAGCTGAGCACTATACACCCACAGGCCATCAGTAGAATATAGCACGTATTGCAAACATACAGATGACGCTAGAAAACCCAAGCCACACACCAGTCAACACAGATCAGGGTATTTTGGCGTGAATTTGAGACACTGCAAGGAAGTCTTGGGAACGATATATTCCTCCCGAGTCTGGAAGGGTCGCACTGTGTCCCGTTCATGCTTCGGTTTCGTGAGTTGGCGGCAATCTATGGCAATGAAACAATATGTACCGCAGGGCCTATCGGGAGAAAGGTGGTAACCCCAACAAACTGATACTTGCGTTTCATGACTGAGAAACACATAACGGGAGTTGGTGTTGGGGATAAGATCCCGTTAATTCCGTGGTTTCGGCTGCAGTGAACATGCCATACCTCTTCCGCCTAAAAGAAAGGGAAAAAATCAGTCAATGTGGGACGTTACTCCCATCGGGAATAGCTCATCACATTCCATACCAGAGATGTCACCTCAACCCGACACATCAGCCGTCTACCACTATATCACGTTAGACAGAACGATCGACTGTCGAACCCCCACCTGCTGCAGCTGCTTGGCACGGCGTGTCGTTGCAATTGAAAAGTATGGCACATGACGCGCAGATGACGTTTCGCGACATCTTGACAGTTATCTAGAAGCCGTAGAGAGATATGCTGAGCCCGTACTGAACAATATACACAAGCGACCGTACAGCAAATGCGGGATAGATAATCAATGAGCCCACTGTTCTCTGGTATGACGCAGAGAGTCTGGACTCACAAGTAGGAAGAGGGTAAATGATTTTCTGCTTGTTCGGAGGGAGATATGACGGCGCAAGTGGTATTCGGACCCGGGCGGAAACAGCCTAAACTGAGTGCTTGTGACTACTGCGCAGAGCCTCGGGCAAGGAGCCAGCCCTGATGATACAGGAGATGATGGGTCGTAATACCTGATATCACGCGTAAGGATGAAAGATAGACAATTCAGGAAATAAAAATACATACATACTAGGAGAACATGTTATCCTTACTCGCTTCAGCGGGAGATGTTGGACCAGCAGCTGCGGAATTATATTGGCTTCTGACACATGAAATCAGATGGCACAGGCTACGCAATGTCTTGAACTGAACAATGGAGTGACAGTGTTCTAAGAGAAAGATTGTGAGTCAGAGTCTCCGCAGAACAGCCAAGCCGAACTTACGAGGCATATGTGACGGTGATGTCGGATGTCGCAGTCAGCAATGCCACACGTTACTGAGGCAGTCAGCAGATATATTGAGCATCCTTCGGCAGGACCTAGGCTAGTTATGAGTAGCGGGACATCTCGGCGACAGTCATAATCAGTCACGTCGGAATTTACCACTGGGATTCGGCTTGCGTTGTGGATCGGAATCGACCTTGGTACCGCTACGTACTCAATATACCCTTCACTGAGATGTATTACAGCAGTATCACGTCGTTGGGGTCGACACCCCCCGACTCTGCATGCTCCGCCCAAGATGCGACTGATGCTATCCATGGAAGGCACCTGAACGCAATAGTCAGTCGGTCAATACGGTGCATCCGACAGCGGAGTGAACTGACGTACACAAGCACTGTTTCTCGACCAATGAATGTGACGACGCATGTTCCGAGAGTACAATGCACAAGCTTGCATTGCCTGTGGCGACGGCGCCTACGAACCTAGTTCCTAGGACAGCCCTTCCAAATCGGGAAAGAACACACCTCAAAATGGCAAGTGGAGGTGAAGCGGTGTGGCGTCTATGATCGAAGGCTGTGGGCAGCACCCCTAGCTAGCGAGCTGAGGCAATGAGAATCCCACCGGGAGCGCAAGCTCCATCCACGAAGATCGCGACAAGACTCGCGGGAATGAGGCTAGCAGTCGAGGCCGATCATATGGGATGATATCATATATACAGGCGATGATCCTAAATTTACAGCATATCGAGCAGATGAGAGTTCAATTTGTGCATTCGTCTGACTTACAGGCCGCCAAAAGCAATAAACTTGACGTTCATATATTCTGTGATGCCGTGACTGCCTTCGCGACCTGTAGAGACATGAGTGATTATCAGAACATAGACGACTGCGGTACGCACCCAATCCACTCTCCTTGACGCCACCGAATGGAATGACAGCTTGGCTGATCACACCAGTGTTGGTACCTACCATTCCGACCTCCAGAGCCTCCGCAACCCTCCATACCCTGCCGACATCTCTGGAAAAGAAGTATCCTGCCAAACCGAACGGAGTGTCGTTTGCGAGCTTGATGACCTCTTCCTCGGTCTCAAACTTCGTAAGCGCAGCGAGTGGCCCAAAGGTTTCCTCTCGACTGATGAGAGCGTCAGAAGTCACATCTGAGAGAATCGTCGGAGCGAAGAAGGTTCCAGGACCGGCAATACGTTTGCCCCCGTGCAGAATCTGGGCGCCTCGTGCAAGTGCATCTTCGACATGTTTCTCCACCTTCTGAACAGCACGATCATGGATCAGGGGACCGTGTGTTCTAATACGGTTCCGTCAAAACTGTATCTAGACATGTGACACTGAGGCTACTCACGTATCCGACTCCAGCCCATTGCCAACTTTGAAAGCGGCGACCTTCTCGGCCAGCCGAGAAGCAAACTCAGCATAGATGGAAGACTGCACATATATCCGATTGGCGCACACGCAAGTTTGTCCAGAACCGCGGAACTTGCACGCAATGGCACCTGCGATCGGAGTTAGCTAGATCATTAGGTACTAGCGTGAGCGAAGCTTACCTGCCACAGCAGCATCGATGTCCGCATCATCGAAGACAATAAATGGCGCATTGCCTCCGGCTTCAATGGATACCCTGCGCAAGTGACAAATCGTGAGTGAAGAATACCACTTCATGAACGGAAGACACACTTCTTCAGAGTTGTAGCTGCGTAACCAGAGAGTAGTTTCGCAACCGGCGTACTTCCGGTGAACGAAATCTTCTTAACAATAGGATTCTCACACAGCTCCTTTCCGACCTCTGCAACGTTTGCGGATGTTGTAATGACGTTGATTACACCAGGTGGAATTCCGGCTCGGGTAGCCAGCTATGAGTATGTGAGCCATAAATGTCAGGCTACACATGAGTAGAACAGGTACCTCAACTAGGGCAAGGCAGGAAAACGGTGTCTCTGCGGGAGGTTTGATGACTGCGGTGCACCCAGCAGCAAGTGCTGCACCAAGTTTACGCGTGATCATAGCAGAAGGGAAGTTCCAGGGAGTGAGAATCGACCTTTGAGTCACTTGTTAGCATTGGTGGAAACTAATCAAGGTTCGACTTACACAACGCCAATGGGCTGCTTGATGACGACGTTTCGCAGCGAGCCCTGAGCAGCTGGAATGACCTCTGCAAAAGGAGTTTAGAAACCAATGCAACACATCCCCGAGCATGAGGCTGACCTCCATATGTGCGAACCGCCTCCTCAGCTACCATACGTGCATCAGAAGCTGATAGATCTCATTGCACCAGCAGACATACCAAACCACTGGGCGCCATCTATCAGTAATAATCCGTGGTGACAGCGTTACGCGATACACACCTCAATAAATGAAGCACTATAAGCTTGTTCACCCTGTTTTTGTGTCAGACGAAAGCTGCGCAAACACTAGGCGATACACACCTTTCCTTCAGCAAGAGGCTTTCCGTTCTCCAGTGTCTGAGAACCAAATCATTAGCCGGATTTTAAACAGTACAATCGACTCGACGAACAATCAATCGGCCCAAGTCGTCGTCGTTCTCTCTCATGAGTTGATAGAATTTCATTAAGAGGTCATGTCTCTCTTTCGCTGTCGTCTTGCTCCAGGTCTTGAACGCATTCGACGCCGCTTCGATCGCCTCCTTCGCTTCCACAATACCCATTTCTGGAATATGTCCCAACTCTTCACCAGTAGCAGGATCTACCATTACACATGTGAGTATAGAATAGGAATGGATGCATGTTATGACGCACTTGTAACCTGAATCTTGCCCCCTTCCTTAGCATCCACCCACTGCCCGTTTATATACCCCTGCGCGCGGATGAGAGAAGCATCTTTCAGGCCGAACTACGAGACAAATTTCAGTGAACATTGGCAGCTGAAGAAATGCCACATACCGCAGACGTGTTCACTGAGGTGCTTGCCATTCTGAAAATTGGTAGTCGTTTTGGGCAGGTTGATGACACCGTTACTCGCCAAGAGGATGCGAGCCCCGCTCTTAGGAGCGATGATGGAATCATGATAGTGATGGTTATCGTATACAAGTATGAGACACCACTTGCTGACAGATACTGAGAATAGTTTTGTGCGTGGGACGCTCCTTGGCGCAATGCTAGTCGTCTTGAATCTTGACTCTTGATGGATCCAAGCCGTATGTGCAAGACCTGTTTGCGAAATTTGTGGGTGTCGGAAGAAACATGATCTGAACTAATGCTTACCAGTTGGTCTGTCCACGTTTTGTGCAAGAGCAAGAGGGTATGCGGTCAAGGCCAACTTGAAGTGTTGAATATGCTCATCATGGCCATGACGCAGCGGTCCGGCTACTCCGGGCTCCGGACATACCCCAAAGCCGCCATAGCCGGGGCGTCTCCTCTCTCATGGCCTTCCGCACTGGCTCTTTCATTCCGTCCACTATCCCGTCCATTTGTTTTGCTTCCTTGTTTTTCTCTTTCTGTTTCACAACATCGGCCGTTCTATATTGGCTGTACAAATAGCTGACCGCGTAATATGGCCTCCTCGAAAAAATCAGAGACAGCCGGCACAAAGGAGTACAAGTATGTCTCCGAAATATCTCAAATGATGTTTGTGTTCGGAGAGGTGCAAGAACCATTAACCGAGACCGTCAATCTCGTCGAGGATATTGTTCGAAGTCAGATTATTGAGCTGGTATGTACCTACACTTGAAGGTCTTGCTCCCCGGAAAGCTTATGACGTGTCTAGGTTCTACAAGCTCGCGCGTTGGCTTCGCGTCGCGGCGCACGCTTCCTCTCTGCGGAGGACCTTATATTCCTCATCCGTCATGACCGAGCCAAAGTAAATCGTTTACGAACGTACTTGTCGTGGAAGGATGTCAGGAAACACGCGAAAGATTCTGGTGGAGATGGAGGGCCAGGAATGGAGGTTGAAACACTAGAAGATGGGGCAGACGGTGAGTAATCCAATCATGACGTTGTTTGACTCTGTCTAATATATACACTCGCCCCACAGATAAACTGGCTAGCAAGGCGCAGAAAATCACTATCAAACTTCCTTGGGAGATCATGACCATCTACTCGGATGTATTACCCAAGACCGACGAAGAGGAAGACGAGGATGATATTGAGGCTCACGAAGCATCCATTCAACGTCTGAAAGTAAGCACTAAGTATCGCAGACATTCCAATTCTGAATCTCATTGACATCTACCCTTTAGGAAGCGGACGATGCCACACGGCAAATGACCAGGGAAGAGTACCAGCATTATTCAGACTGTCGACAAGCTTCTTTCACGTACCGTAAAGGTAAGCAGACTGTAATCATAGCGTGTTCTCTCCTTCTGATTCTGTCTTAGCAAAACGTTTCCGTGAATTTCTCAATCTTCCTCCTTCACTGGATCTCAGAGCAAACGATGACACGGTCGATATCGTCGGTTTCCTTGCCTTTGAGATGGTTCGCTCTCTCACACTCGCTGGCCTTGAAGTCAAGAAGTCACTGGAGGAGTTCTATCTGCGTGAAGACATGCGGGTCATTTCGTCGCCTGTCCTGGGCAAGAGAAAGAACACAAGCCTGATAGGTGGTGATGCAAAACGGCTACGGAGGGACGAGAGCGACGACGTGGATGACTCGCCACTGCCAGCTTGCAGTTTGTTCTTGCCGACCTCCGAAGAGCGTACATCTCTACGGCCAGAGCATATACAGGATGCCTTCTCTAGAATGCAAGGTGACTGGGCACAGCGACGATCTGCGGGTATGCGGAATTGGCGAGGAGGTCTTGTTCGCACTACTGTTAGTCTCATCTGAGTCTCGTTTACGTCCGCTATCCATCGCTTTGTATGCTGTTGTCGCATATCATTGTTCTGTCATTGTATCACTACTTATATCATCCTTGGAATCCAAACTTTTCGTATGTATTGCTACTGTACACTTGTGATAGATAGGTTTCACTTTTTCGTTTCCGTCAATTGATACATAGGGATGTCCTTTCCTAACTATTGGAATAAAAACGAAGCTGCGATGTCCACATTGCCACCAGCAGCCTCTAACGAGCTTATAGCGAGTTCTCGCGTCGCGCCAAGTCCCATCAGAGTGGTGATGGCAGCTTCTGGGAACGGCGAAGGTCTGGCTTGGGATTGGGCGACGGCGGGAGGCGTACGGGCTGGTATTCCGCCGATGGTATGCCCAGATCCGGGGAAAGGTTGTGGTGGGGGACTCTGGGGATTTGAAGATGGGCCGGCTTGAGGCGCATCACCGTCGGGGACACCAGCGTCAAGAGAACGCGCCTTGTCGGGCAGTTCGTGTTCCGCGAGGAATTTGACCTCTCGGTCTTGAATGCGGAGAACATTTTTCCCGAGGTCTATACATGCCTGGTGAGCCTTGAGCATGTCGAGACCAAACAGCAGATCCACGTCTCGGCCCTGGTCACAAGACTCATCAGAAATGAGAACACGATAACAGCAATGGAGACCGACCTCCATAATTGTGAATGAACACGCTAGATGGATATCTGCCAGCTTCAACTGGGCACTATGCACCCGTCCGAAGATACGAGCGGTACCCACACCGCGCGCGATGCCTTCGAAACGCTTGTCTATCAGACGCATAATTCTAGACGTCTCCGTCAGCATGCAAATTCGACCAAAATATGACGCTATACTCACCCGCAGGCCTCCGCACATTCAGGACTCACTTTTGAGGCCGTCAATATAATGTCTCATTATACAGACACAAAGTACGTACTAATTGTTGATTGTGCGCCACTGTCCACGAAGGCTTTTACGGGATGCCCATTCACCTCTACAGGAATGCTAGAAGACAAGTCAGTAATCGCACGCAGCAACTCTCGATGAGCTACTCACTAAAGCATAGTTACTCTACCAAACGATTCGGGCGAGTACTCCATCGCATGCTCCAGATTCTCCATGACGGCTTGTTGCCGGATGGCTTCCTCTATCCGTCGTTGAGACTCGATATCAAACGGATCTGCTTCCAATCGTGCGACCTCCGCTTCAGCCTCTACATGTCGTTGCCTCGTCTGTCCGAGAAGCTCGGCAAAACGTGCGGGGTCGTTCTGTGCAGCTTGAGCGATCTCTGGATTTGTCTGTAAAGTGCATAGAATCAGTACGATGCCTAAGTCCGGGTGGTGGACCTGAGAGGCGGGGCAACATACCTGCTGCAATTGTCGCATAAGTGCCGGGTCTCCAAGCACTTGAAACCGCATCATTTCCGCATCCTGTTCCAATGTCCTACACGAAGACTGAGTTACAGCCCATTGTGCCGAACCATTTAGTATACATACCTACCAGCCACGCTGACCTTCCTCCGTAACAAGAGCATCGCCTGATCGCCTACTCCACACTCCTTCATCGTTGCCTTCGGGTTACTCAAATCCCGTCCCTCATAGTGTATACTTTGTTCTGCGATTGGTATGCCAGACTATGGAGTGAACATAATATATGCACATGAGTCCACTGTTCGGGGATGGGAATTTATCGGATGATACTGACCTCTGCTTCGAGAAGAGCCATAACGTTCTCCAATTCCATGTCGGGATCAATCTCCACGACGAAGGACTGCCCCAGATCCGTCACGAACGTTAACTTCATGGTCGTGAAATGGAGTTGAACAAGGTTGTAGGAGATCAGGGTACAGAAGAGGACCGTGAAGAGTTGACTCCACGATCGGAAATCAAGTGTAATACAGCGCCAGTGCCAAGTTTCCGTCGAAGTCCTTATAGAGATTGGACAAGGCTTGCGCGTACAGACGACGCGTTCTCTTTCATGTTTAAATGGAATGTACTGGAATATACAGGTACAAATCTACAGCACACTAAGGCTGGTTTGTCAGGTAAACGAGCAGACGCGTATGCGCAGCGTGCGCAACGACGCGTAAATTGAACGAAATTACGCGTTCAAACGCTCACGCTAATTAATGACAATCGACGGAGGATCGAACCACGATGCAATGTGATAGTCAAAGAGGGTGCTCGAAGACAGGCCTTATTCATCTCACACTGCTCCGTCGACCTGGAAGACTACTCCGTGCGATGGACGAGCTGCTAGGGCTGACCAATCAGTACTTGTCTCAGTCGAGGTACGGTGGACCTACTTACAAGCGTGATCCTCCCCTCATATTGGACATCAAAGCACTCTCCAATGCAGAAGCCGATAGACTGGCATCTATGAGATTTTGTGTGGGTTATAGAACTTTGTCAGAAGGAGGATGCGTAACCTACCACTAAGATCACTGAAGCTCGAAGCTTCACTGCCCATCTCGCTACCTTTCTCACTCCGCCCTCCGCTGATCTTCGTCCTGCTTGCAGTACTGTGCCGTGTTGTTTGTGCCCAAGCAGCACCGGTTGAAACGGCAGGCGGACTAGTTGACTTGACATTCTCGTTCATCCGACGCGCCATAGGAGACTGCGGTTGGCTGCGTCGTTCTGGTGGCGGTGATGGAATGGACGGGATAGAACCTTGGGGAGAGCTCGCGCTAGAGAGACTATGATGACTTGGTGTCTGACTAGAGCTATGCCGTCGGGTCATGTCCAAATGACGGGGGAAGGTGATAGAGGCCGACGATGCAGACAACGGCCGTGTTCTCCCTCTATCGACTTCCTTCCCTTTGATACTTCGTGTCGACCGAGTGGGAGATATTGGGGAAGGGGCTGGAGAAGCAACTAAACCCAGTGCTTCCCGCGTCATCGTCTTCTGCAAGTTCTTCAGTTTGCGATCAAAGGCTTCCTGCTCCTCTGCCCGTCTCTCTTCCTCTTCTGCCTTGTCATTCTCATCCTCGGAACTAGCATCGTTGGATGAAACAGCGGAGGGAGATGCACGAGACGAAATGGTTGGCGAGAGACGCTTTATATGTTCTCGACTCCGCTTAGGCCCCTGCAGTGTTATCACTGACGATCCTAGACCCTGCTTAGATTGTTGCGACATGGTGCTTATTCTGCGGGTGCGAGATGAATGACTCAATGAGCTCAGACGTGCACGAACATTGAGTGGTCTTGCTGTTGTAGATGACGACAAAGTTCCGTTGGATATACCAAGGCGGGGAAATTCCTTCCGAGGACCAGCAGACACTGGGGTGGGGAGTTTGGGGAAGTATTCTGCCGTAGCGCTGGCGGGTTTGGAGCCTCCAGCACTGTTTGGAATATAAATCCCATTCAAGGGACTGAGGGGAACCTGCGAAGTGGGAGATGCAATGGTGGGGCTAAGTGCGCCACGGATTCCTTGCAGACCACGCAGATCTTCTTCATACCGAGTTTGCGCCCGGAACAAAAGATATGGTAAGGGTACTTCGAGATGTGCTGCTAGCCCCTTCCCTGATGCAATATCAATATGACAGACTCAGCATGCGACTGAGGTTGTGTGGCAAACACATACAGTCGGTACCAGCCCCCTCGACTGCTCGGGACTTCGCAATGACCTCCCACAGTATCTGTTCCTTCTCTGCATTCCATTCTACCTGGAATATTTCATGCATTTCAGCGAAGGACTCCCAGCTAACCATAGTACATACCTTGGTGGGGTTGGGGGGAGCATCTTCAGGGCGGTTGTAAGGGAGCCTGACGACCACACGGATCGATTGCGGTCCATTTGGCATTGTATATCGTTCAAGAGGTGAGGATATCTGGACACCGTTACGGTGGCGTCGACATGGACTACGAAGAGTGGTACATCCGAGAAGTGCTAGATGGTGAGCAGCAGCGATGAGCGTTGGCGGTAACTCAGCCACCAATTATGCGACGGTCCGGCGCTCCCGGTTACTAATTCCTTCCTTTTCGACCCAATTTCGACCAGTGACCACCACCTTCTTCCTCATCGTTGCAGTGTCTTTGCCTGGAAAACGATGCCCAATGGCAGAATCTATCGCCGTTGACCTAGACGAATACATCGCCGAACTATCGGCTGATCCAGATCGCGAACCCGTTGCGTCAGAACTAGGGGGTGCGACCTGCATTTTGTAGTGCAAACCTTGATACTCTTCATCTTATGTCGCTCATGGGGTAGTATTGCAATCAATATACGGCACTGAAGCAATCAAGCTGTGGTCTCCACCAGCTACGTCAAATTCCGGTGTGGACAAAGACACAATTCGATACGAGGTCACTTTGAAGTGAGTGCGTGTATGTACCGATACATCCTTTTGATACTGAGCTTAAATGAAGTTTACCGGACCCATATGAGGACGTAAACTTTTCCCTCCTCGTATCTGTGCCTCCGAGCTATCCAGCTATCTCTGCGCCGCAACTGCAGCTGCTATCGCGATACATAGGACCTTTTGGCGTCGACTCGGCCCTCTTCGGCTCTGTTCTTCGAACATTCATTTCAAGTGAAGGTGTGGAATGGGTAACAGATAGCGTATGCGTATTCGACGGCCTAGAGGCTGTCAAGGAACGCTGTGCCGAATGGTTTGGTCACAAGAAGAGCGAGAAGCTAGCTGGAGAGCTCTTGCGAGAAGACGAACGGGTGCCGCCTCCAGGTTTGGACGGAGCCTTGGAGGTAGGCAAAGACAAGAAAAAGATCGTTGAATTGGAGGAACACATCGAGATATCTTCACCTCCACTTGCTATTGGGATTCCTGAAGGCGTGGAGATCTTCGAGGCTGAAGCGATCACGGATCGGAAGAGTTCCTTCGTCGGACGAGCTTGTAAAATCTCAGATCCCTCTCAGGTGTGTGCAATGTTCTTCTCGTGGAGCACTCATTCTGAATCGCCCTTGTGAAATTCACAGGTACCTATGATCTTGTCGCATATTATGTCGGATAGACGGGTCGCTCGAGCAGCACATCCTATCATCAACGCATGGCGATGTCAAGTTGGAAATATCTTGCACCAAGGTATGGAATTTACTTTTATCTTGTGGCTTACTTTGCTCCTCAATTTGGTAGACAACGACGACGACGGAGAGACCGCCGCCGGGGGTCGTCTTGCACATCTACTGCAGATTCTCGTACGTGTCTACCGACAGTCAACTCCTGCATGAACTTACAATGGCATGCGCAGGAGGTCAACAATGTGCTTGTTATCGTCACTCGTTATTGGGGTGGAATTCATCTGGGTCCTGATCGCTTCAAGCATATCAACCAAAGTGCGCGTAACGCGCTAGAAATTGGTGGATTCTTGGATATTGCGGATAGCGGCAATGGGAAGAGGCCAGTTGGCCGAGGAAAGAGACGATGATATATGATTTGACTAGCCACCAAGAAGCGTGTATACACACACACATGTACGAGATACCATACAATCTACATTCTCACTCGATACCACGAATTGGGTGGTAATTCTATGATTCCAGCTCGGAGAGACGTGCCATTAGCATCACCAGTAACGCATCACCCATTAACATCATCATGTTGATGTGTTACTGGTCAATTATTTGGGTGTGTTCTCTTGATCAGCAGATAACCTGGGTTGAAATGGTCAGTTGCAGCCACGAAAGTAGGGATACAGAAAATTGTAACGAAGTGCTCCGATTGCAAATTACGACCATCATCCAACCTTGTGTCTGAACCAATTCTGCGGTTATATCAAGAGAGAAACGCTGCACGAGCGGAAAGACGGTTGTATGGAAAGTTGCTTAATCTCGTCATGGCGCGTATGTACGTTGTGACAGTCAAAAGAAGCAAACGAAGACTCACACGACAACACACACATGCGCAATCGGTTCGCCGTATGGGCACATTGGCAGGTAGGAGGACCGCGTCGTTGTGAGGGATGCATCGACGAAGGCGTAGACTGTAGTCACCAGGGAACACGTTGTTCCAGCTCGTTTTGCATGAACACTGGAGTGCACTGTGCACGCATGTTGCACCCCGGAGTGACTGTCTGGACTCTAGTCGAGATACACCTGGAAAACAAGGTTGAAGAACGTCGAAGGAGGTTGGAGGAAGTAGAGCTGAACCCGAATGAGCCTGCGCATGCCATACCATCCTTCCGTCGCACCAATCGCGTTTATTAGACGCCCTGACGAACTGATCCCCTCTATTTCGCATCCTTATTTGTAAAGCTTAAACATCCATGGATCTCGCTGCCTCAGGAACTTCACACTTACATCCTTGTCGTTTACCAAGATGACCCCTCCGATCGACATTGCTGGTACTTCTACGTTCTCCAAACCTCTGCAGCTCCCATTATCCCAGGAAGAGCTCGATCGTATCAACAACTATCTTCGACCTCTTGTCCCGGAAGAAAGTCTTCGATGGGCTGTGGACCATATCCCGGGCCTTTTCCAGACTACGGCTTTCGGTCTTACAGGGCTCGTCGCCATCGACATGCTCTCGAAGATAACAACATCTCCGCCTCCGCTTATCTTCATTGATACGCTATATCACTTCCCCGAGACTTACGAGTTGGTGAAGGACGTGAAGAAGAAATACGGCGTTCCTGTAACGGTATATAAGCCGCAGGGATGCAATACTGTTCAGGACTTTGAACGAAAGCACGGGGAGAAGCTTTGGGAGACGGATGAAGATGCGTATGACTTCTCGGTCAAAGTACGTCATTTCCCTCTGAAAGTTGAAATTACTCAACATATTACGTTCAGGTAGAACCTGCACGCCGTGCGTACGAAGAGCTCGGTGTGAAAGCCGTCATCACCGGCCGTCGAGCCTCGCAGGGTGCAGACCGTGCCAACCTGCAACCGCTCGAAATAGACAGTACGGGTCTCCTGAAACTCAACCCACTCTTCGCGTGGAACTACCATCTCGTCGAGTGGTACATCAAGGAGAATGGCGTCCCCCGTAACAAACTGCTTGACCAAGGATATCGCAGCGTAGGGGATTGGCATAGCACTGTCAAAAGTGGGGAGGGTGATGCGGGCGAAAGAGCTGGACGATGGGCTGGAAAGGTAGAGAAGACAGAATGTGGGCTGCATGTGGACTACTTCAAGATCAAAGCCGCTGCTGAGAAGAAGGAGGTATGTGGTATTCGTTACTTGTTCATGAAAATGTCGGACTAAGCACTTTTGTTGTTAGCGCGAAGATGTACAACACATTCAAACCGCTCCGTGAAGGGTACCCTCTAATTCACGCCCACCATTTTTCCTGTGTTCACTCATATGTTGTATACATCGATGTATGTACTAGGATCTCGGTCGTCACACTGCAAGCATATGAACCGCGCTTCGCACTAATACAACAAGACGTGAGTTGAAAGTCCAAGCACAGCACACCATAATACACATACAACTACAGAGACTACAAGTTCAGCTAGCTATGTATACATCGACAGACATTCTATCCTCTCATTTCGCTGTCTTCTTCGCTGCACCTGTCTTCTTAGGCATGCGCTTCGCCGCCAAAACAACAGCTAATCCCAGAACCCGGAGCTGCAGTACCATTCGCCCCAAATTCCAGGCATGTATGACCTTCTTGGTGGCCGTTTCTTCGTTGCCGGTAGCCTGTGCCCACGCACGATACTTGTCGAGGTATATCTTCACGTTTTCAAAGTCGTTTGTAGCCAAGTACGCCTTCAAGAGCTGGTACAGAACATATCCGTAGGCGTCGCACACCTCCAACCCCTCTTCGGTGAAAACGCGCAACGCTGCAAGGAGAGATGCGAAGGACGGCGCTTTTGGAATCGATTCGTCGAAGTACCACAACCCCTCGCTATTAGCGCGGGATGTATACGCAGCGCATTTGGCACGCACAAGGTCCGACGACCTTGGGTCGAGACACGCCTTGCACTCGCACTTGAAGCCGTAAGGTGCGAGCGACTCCTGACGGGTCTCTGCAGGCTCGAGAATGTGGCAGTAGTGGACCGTGATTTCTTCGCCTTTCTTTATCTCCCTAACGGCTCGTGCGGTCAGAGAGAATGTGTGCATGTCGAAGTCACAGTGGACATTGGGAGAGCAGCTGTACGTGGATTAGTGATTTGCTTCGCGAGAGATTGACCTGACTAACCTATGGTTCATGCGAGATAGATTATCGCCAATGATGGTGTATTCACCAATCGAGCCTGTTGGTGCACACAGATACAGTTTTTATGAGTGGTTTATACGGTGCCCATTGGAGTCTATACGCACCAGGATCTGTCAATCTACCGAATCCATTCGTCCGGACTCTACCCACGATGGGGCCGCTTCCGTCGTGTAAATGACTGTTTGCCAGCTTCATAAATGCGGCCTTCCGCTGGGGATCGAGTCTGTCCACTACGCGGGTGTACAAAATCTCCGCGTCATTCAGCATGACTTGTTGCATCTGCTGAAATGTAAGATGCTCCGGGATCTCGTCCCTCCTTTCCGTCATGATCCTGCCCGGGAAGATAACAAGAGGTCGCTCCGCCACTATCAACTCGCCCGCAGGAATGTCCGTCTTGGCGAACATACAGAGCCCTTTGTTCGGGGAGCTGGAGATACGGTATATGGTCTTGCTAGGAACCGGCACCGGAGGGATCAAGCCAGCAGCGACAATCTTGCGCTTCATGGCCCCAGATATGTAGCATTCGGTCCCATCCTTGTTTGTGAGTTGTCCGTCCGCATCCAGCCAGGACGGTTGGGTCGTAGTGATCATTTGTGCGTCTTGATAGTTGAGGGTCCCGGGATCCAATATTGATATGTCCTCTGGCTTCGGTACGAGTGCCTGGACACCGTCCGGCAAGCCTGGTCATTCACATAGGCCGGTGAGGGGCGGACAGAATGACAGAATAGAAGCGAAGCTTACCAGTGTTTTCCACCTTTCCAAAGGCTAACTTGAACTCCTTGATGTCGCTCCCAGTGGCACCAGGATTCACTGTTCACCGCAGGTCAATGATATTTATGTGAAAAAGCGACACAAGAACGTACATTTCCGCCAGGCCGCCAAGGTCATTTGACGATTCTTGGCGAGAGAGGACATGATATGCGATGTGGTAGAGACTTCAAGTCGAGAGGTTGGTGGGTAGTTGCACGTCGACGGGAGCAATGTCGCCGGGTATTTGAGGCGAAGAGAGAGCAATGGCCACAGCACATACGACTCGTGGTGATAACGATCAGGCGAGTGGCACAAGGGCTTCTTTATTGTTGCTCGAAGTCTAGGTCTGGCATTTAATTTACCAGGTAAGTCCATTGTCCACCTTTGGCATGTGCACTAGCAACGATTTTACGTGTCTCAACACCCATAGAGACTAGTGCTTGCTTCAAGACCATTTCAATGTTCGAGTCGGGCTTGACGTGGTCGTTTTGTGGTCGTTGGCTTCAGCCTCAAGTACTTAACAAAGTGCAAGTGGCAACCTACATAGGCAACGCGATCGAGATCGAGAGATCTCGGATAAGATCTCACGTGGAGGTAGTAAACGCCCACAGTGTTTAGCAGCAGCGCTAGCTTTCCTACAAATTGAGTACAACCCATTCTACAATCATCTGAAGCATATCAAGCAGCTGTGTAGGCATGGCGAAAGGCTCTCAACTGTCGCAGCTTAAGTCTGCTCTCACCCAAGCCGGGTTGGCGCAGCAGCCACAAAATGGCAAGAAACGAAAACGTACGGGATCGGTCCTCGACGACAAGGAGAAGGAACGGAGAGCCACGAAGCTCAAGGAGATTCAGCAGAAGATGAACCCGTTCGATATGAAAGTTACAAAGCTCAAGCATGACGTCGGCGGACGGAAGATTGCTGGACTGGTCGGAAGACCGGCGCAAAGTAAACAGGCTGGGATCGAGCAGGTGTGTAACAAGGCTTTCTATATCTGGGAGCTTGACTCATGTATCTGTGGGTTATAGAGGAAGAAGACTCTGTTGAAAGAGTACGAGGAGAAAGACCGTGCCGGCGGAATTGTGGACAGACGTTTTGGTGAAAATGACCCTTCAATGAACCCAGAAGAGCGTATGCTTGAGCGTTTCACGAGGGAACGCCAGCGTGCATCCAAGGGGAATACCTTCAACCTCGAAGAAGACGAGGAGCTCACGCATTATGGACAAAGTTTATCGAGATTGGACGACTTCGATAATTCAGGAATGAATTTGGATGAAAGCGACGAGGATGAAGGTGAGTAGTGTCTCTTGCTGTACGGTCTCACCTTGAATATGGGATTCAACATATTATTAGGTATGCTCGATAGGCGGACCGTGCAAAGATCTCATTTTGGAGGGTTTGAAGACGAGAGTGAGGACGAAGACGAGGATGAAGATCAAGTCAGTAACGATACTCATGGCCACACAAATACTATTCCTAACTGACTCTTTGTTAGCCTGAAAGGAAGAGATCCAAGGCTGAAGTCATGGCCGAGGTTATGGCGAAAAGCAAGGAACATAAAGTGCGTGTTCTGAGGGTCCACACCACATTCTTAATCTCACTTCGTGCGTGTCATAGATATTGCGACAAACTATGCAGGAGCAGGATGAAGCACTCAGACACGAGCTCGACCAGGAGCTCGACTCCATTCGATCGTTGCTTTACGCTCCTGAAGCCTCCTCGTCAAAAGATGTACACGCGGCTCCTGCTCTTGAGTCCGCCGTCGAAAAGATTGACGATAAAGACCAGGAATACGATCAGTTTGTCCGGGAACTCGTGTTTGAGAAGCGAGCCAAGCCCAAGGATCGTACTAAGACCGAGGAAGAAGAGGCATTAGAGGAGAAGGAAGCATTGGAGAAGGCCGAACGGAGGCGAATCAGACGCATGGATGGTGACGACGCAGATAGCGATGACGAAGATGCTGGTAAAAAGAAGGGGAAGAAGGGGAATCGTGGTGGCGACGACTTGGAGGATGACTTCGTGGGCGAAGAGGATGTGGACGGTGGTCTGGGTGCAGGGCTGGAAGGAAACGTCGATAGGAGGGGTAATGAAGAGGACGACGATGAAGAGGACGACGACGAAGAGGAAGAGGACGGGGAAGATGATAGTAATGAAGTTGACGAAGATAATGCGACTGGCGAATCTATGCTGTCGGACGACAACTATGAACACGACGCTGGAGAACACGAAGACCTGGTTGAAGCATCGAATCGCAAGCGGTCAATCAAAAAGACTGCCTCCTCAACCGCTGCAGAACTTCCTTTCACGTTCGCCTGTCCTTCGACACACGATGAATTGTTGGAAATCGTGGAGACAGTCAACGATAATGATATTCCTACGGTGATCAAACGTATCAGGGCTCTTCATCATCCCAGTCTCGCGGAAGACAACAAGTTCAAGCTTCAGGTATGTCTCAGTTGAAACGCATGTTAATGTCGTCGATTCTAACTGCCGTTATCCAGGCTTTGACAGGCGTCCTCATTGATCACATTCTCTACATCACACCTCCGCCGTCACCTCGATTCACTCTGCTATCCGCGCTTATACCCCACCTATATGCTTTATCGAAATCATACCCTATCCAATCGGCAGAACATTTCATGGCAAAACTCACGCTCATGCAGAAGAACCTAAATCGGGGTCTCGCTCATGGTGTAACACTGGAAACGTCTCGTACATGGCCTGGACTGCCTGAACTTTCTCTCCTTCGCATTGTCAGCATCATCTGGCCGACTAGTGACTTGAACCATCCAGTTGTCAACCCGGCACGGGTACTCATGGGTTCATATCTCGGCTTGTGTCGCATCCGGTCCGTGCAAGACATGGCGAGCGGTCTGTTCCTATGCACCATCTTCCTTCAGTACGAGGCGCTGTCTAAACGTCTGGTGCCCGAGGTCATCAACTTCCTGGCCATCTCGCTATTGCACTTGGTACCCCACAAGTTGAAAGACGCATCTACACTATCGGGCGGGTTCCCCGTTCCTGGCCTAAACACCGAAAGTCCGTCTTTGCGAATGCTCGGGAAGAAGGCAACAGGTCTTGCGATAGACAAGCCAGATATTGCTCGGTACTTCGGCGATACACCTCTCGCTGACGAGCAGGGCAAAGTCAACTTAGCTGGCCTCACATTGGACCTGTTGTGCAGATTTGCGGATCTTTACAAAGGGCTAGATGGCTTCATTGAACTTTATCAACCTCTGCACGATCTACTGTCAGAGGTAACGCCGAAAGGCCTCTCTAAGGATCTTCTGGTATGTCGTGTAATTCGGTCTGAGATAACAAATTGACGATGTGCTCAGGTGAAAGTGGAATCCTCGAAGGATACCATTGGTCGATTGCTCAAGTTTGCCGGTCAGTCTCGTCGGCCTCTCCAACTCCAAGGTCACAAGCCCATCCCTATCCCCACATATATCCCCAAGTTCGAGCACACCACTTCAAACTATCTGCGCAACCGTGATCCGGACCACGAGCGTAACGAGTCCGCGAAACTTCGTTCTCAATACAAGCAGGAGAAGAAGGGCGCCATCCGCGAGCTGCGCAAGGATGCACGCTTTTTGGCATCAGAGCAGCAGAAGAAGCAGAAACAGAAGGACAAGACTTACACCGATAGGATGAACAAGGTGATGGCTTCTATGGAGAGTGAGCGAGCGGAGCAGAATGCACTGGACCGAGAGAAAGCGAAAGAGGAGAGGCGGGCAGGGCGGAAGTAGGATAAATAGATAATTGAGTTCATAATATTGTTTATCCCAGTGCTCTACATACATTGGCTTTACTAAGTTCAAACTCGAGACTGCAGTCCTCAGGCCTCCATGTTGAAGAATTTCAAGAAATTGGTGAATCGCGTGGCACGTGATCGTAAGCGCTCACGACGCCTTGGTCCGGGCAATAGCGTCATTTCCAAGGTTTCGCCCGCCGAAGGCGGGCGCTTTCGCCGGCCAAGGTTGTTGAGCGGAATCCCGAAAATCTGGCCAAGGTGCCCGGACGTCCCTAAGCCTTTGATCTGAACTTTCTGAAGTCTACCTTGGGTATTACATACACACACATCAAGCAAATGTGAACTCAAGCATGTCGCTCGGACAATCTTCATTCAGTAAGAGCTCATTGTCAGTAACAGCAATATTGTGATAGTAGTTTTCACCTTCTGCTCGACACTTGTAGGAATCATCATTCATTAGTTCATAGTATTCACTCTCATTCAAGTTGTACCGGTCTAGTAGAGAGCGGTACTTCAAAGTTTCATATCAAACTTCGCAAGACTTCGCAAGAAACCAACCCAAAGTCATGAACATGCCTCGGCCTCACTTGTGTGTACCGCCGCGGATACACACTGGCAGGCTGTTTTTACGACATCCGCTGCCCTGGCAATCGGACAGCGACACATTGTGGCCGGTATTCATTCTCTGCATTGGAATCTCCCATGTAAATCTCGATGTGAAGTAGTTCGGCAGTTTCAGTACGTACAAGATTCTTGTGAGATGCGGCGATCTGTAACTTCATATGTTGACATGCGCCGATCTTGATTTGTAAGAAGCCTATGAGAAGCGACAATGATCTCTTATCGTTCACTCGCCACTCGTCAGACTTGAAGCTTGAATAATATTCAGGTGAGTTCAATCATGGTTCAGTGTCCGGAGACTTGTTATTGCAGCCATTTGTGTAGCTTTTAGTTTACGGCGATGTACTAGAAGCCAATGCGCTGCGCATATATAAACTCAGCTGAAACGATCGAGCCTGTCTTGGTGCTCTTTGATCGCTACCACCAGCTACTCGAACAACATGTCTCGCCCTCGCACCGACCGCCGCTTCGATGCCCGTCTCCGGGAACTCCATACTATCACAAGGGAAGAGCTCGTCAGCCAACGGGTATGCTTCGCGCATCTCGACCCTAGCGACCACTACGTCTGCGCCATCCCGATTGAGGCTCCTGCTCCGCCCCTGTTAACTCATTCAGCTGCCCCTGGGCCGTGGGGTGCTATCATCTTCGACATGATTGGCCTCATCACACCCGAGAATTGTCAGCTCAGCACGGAAGGAAACAGAATGAGCGGTGAGGATTGGGAGGCTTCGTTCTGGATCAGACCGTGCCAGAATGCCGTGTCTCTTTCGCAGTGGCGCCAGAAAAGGGCCGCACTTGTTCGCATTGCCGAACACGAGCAGATCGACAATATCACCAACGTCTACCGGGATGACCAGCAGCTTATTCCCATTTACGCCGACGACGGCACTTGTCGTAATGCGTGGGTTCTCTCTCCTCGCATGCGGATCAACACTGGCCCTGGGGTGAGTAATGCTCTCTGCAGTCTCATATTATTTGCTCACTTTGTCATAGGCTGTGCCTGACGACTTGCACATCTTCGCCTCCACCGGCCATCTCTACGCCCATCCCATTGCTCGCACTTCAGTCCCTTTCAACACCCCTGTTCATGTAGTCTACAACCTCTACATCACGCGGGACAGCAGTCCTCATGGCCCCGCCCCATATCTGCATGCGGGACTTGTCTCCGTCTCTCCCCTTGCCTAAAGCGAGTCTTACGAGAAGTCGAAGGCTTGAAGCGGCTGGTGGTCGTATTTGGAAATTGAAACTCAGGCTCGGATTGCAGAGGACGGTTTGCATTCTAGCTCTTTCGGGACACTTTACTGTATATTGAAATTCTATGCCTGTCCTATTGTATTAGTATCTAGCTACGTCTGTATGTACGACTAAGAATGAGAAGGAACAAACAGACAATATGATACTGTGTTGCTTACCTTACGATACGTTCGCTTGTTTGGCGGCTTGCACTGTGAAAGTGTTAGGCCCTGTTCGGGAGCTCGAGTCGAGTCGAGTAGAGTCGAGTTGACCTGCCTTAAAAGGACGTGAGAATGATGTCGGGCAACGCGGACTGGACGCTGACTCGAGATCATGAGGGAGTGACTCTGGGGTGACGATTGTGGGTGACGATTAGATCATCACTGATAGCGTGTACGTTCGACAAACTGCCTCGCACAGTCCTCGCGGTACAGGTCAT